>JBBHKE010002599.1:102995-117084 GCA_037447655.1 Zygnema cylindricum | reverse complement strand
TTTCTTCTTATTTTATTTGACAAGTGAAAGGAGGTGGGTGTACGGAAGCGCGGAAGGAGGTAAAAATAGTGATGAGTTACTTTATGTACGGAAAGTACAGATGTACGAATATTCGTCTGATTTAATACGATTTAGGTATTATCCGTACAATTAGAACAAGAATCCGTACAATTAACCTAATAAGGTGGAGTGTCGCCTTTGACTGGTGAGTTGAAAATGTACGGAAATGTACGAATTTCATACAATTGTGTACGGAATTGAAAGAAAATAACAGCCGACGAGAATTCTGGACGAAATAGTGTGGATTGGTCCGCCCGGGAAACTGTTGACTGTTTCCGTACAGCGACGGCGTCGATTACAAACAGTCGTACGGATTTCTAGGGGAGTACGAAAAAATGTACGAAAAGTATGTATTATGTACGAAATGTACGAAATTTCAGCAAATTATGGTACGGACGCCAACTGGACAGAAAGGGAGGCGAAGCTGTCAGGATTCGGCAGTTGCTGGATTGGACGATAATTTTTCTATTTTTTTTTAGCGGGCAGCTTAAAAATTGAAATAAGCTTGTGGAGGAAGTATGATGTCGACACGTGGCATGCAGAACGTGGATTAAGGTGTCAGTACAGTACAGTACTGTAGCGTGACATCGCAAAACGACAAAATGAATAGTCCAAGATTGTAAGGATTCCACGTCAATAGTCTAACCGTAAAATTTGTTTTTTTCTGCGACAAATCTGTCAGAAATTCAGGATTTGTAGAGTTTTTGATTGGGAGTTGAAATTTTGGCTCTTATTTTGCGGCTTTATATATTTTTTTATTTTTTTTTGGATGTACGGATTTTAATTCCTGTCCATCAGCTTTTTTTCTAATTTTTTTGTTTAAACTAAAAAATTTAGACTCACCATTTTTGGTTACAAAATGTTGCAGTTCCAATGCAGAAAGGACAAAATATAATTTTTAGCTCCCCGTGTAAGCCTTATCCTTTATTAAAGTGTAATGTTATTTTATTTTTTAGGTTTTAGGGTACGACACCATCACTTATGATGACGTCCACTCCTGAAACCCTAAATTTTATGAAATTTCAGTAATACAAGGCTTTTATGACCGTGACAAATCTCGCATGTCCGTACATATTCGTACATTTTCGTACATATCCAAAAAGGTCGTTTTCGATTAGCCGCCGGTAACCATGTGCAAGATCAGACGGACGCTGATTGGAGGAAATTCACATAATCCACGTGGTACACATATTCCTAGCGGGCCAATCACTGACGAGAGATATTCACTTTTCTGCCACCGCTCCGAGACAGGTCAGCGAAGAAAAATTGGAATTTTCGAAGACGACAAAACTTTTGTCGGAAAATCTTGCACGAGAAGCAACGGCATTTTTGTTTTTATTAATGTAATTCTACGCAAGATCTCAATCCGACGGTCATTACTCCATAAGAACCTTTCGATAGCGTTCCAGTAGATACACCGCGAATCGCTATTAGTGTTAATGTTTTTTTTGCCACTTAAACCATCTTTTCTCCGTACACACCTGTCGGATTGTGGATCTAACGGTAGAGATTGAAAGGTAGGATTTTCAACTTCCGATTGGCGGTCTCAAACTAAAAATCGGACAAGTGTGTACGGAGAAAAGATGTTTTAAGCGGAGAAAAATCTATCAACTCTAATAGCGGTGCAATGTTGTAGATGTTCCCGTGAACAGGCGCCGCTAAACCGACGTGTCCCCGTCTTTAAGATTTTACGCGATTTTCGTACATAAAGGCTGGGGAGCTATTTTTTATTTTCGATGCCTCCAAAGATTGATCCGCGTGAGATATTTAACTTTTCGTAGGTCGGCAGATACGCGTGCACACACAATCATGACACCATCTATTGGACGAACTGAAAAGTACCTTGATCGATAATATTCTGCCACGTGTCAAGAAGAAATTCACAAAAATTAAATCATGTCAAGCGTATAACTGTCTAACGTCATAGAACACTACACCGTGAATCGCTATTAGTGTTCATGTTTTTTTCGCCACTTAAAACATATTTCCTGCGTAACATACATGTCGTATTGTGGATCTGACGGTTGCTATTGAAAGGTAAGATTTCCAGCTTCCGATTGGCGGTCTCAAATTGAAAATCGGACAATTGTGTACGGAGAAAAGATGTTTTAAGTAGCAGAAAAAACATTAACCCTAATAGCGATTCGCGGTGTAGTTTCGAACAGCAGTTGTAACATAGACCGAAAATGAACTGAATTCAGGGTAACCTTCCATCAGGCGAAAAGTGGGGTTGTTTACTGGAGAAAGTACCGTTCCGTACTAGGCCGTACTATTTTTTTTTTTTTTTTTTCAAAAGATGTTAACTATAAATTCGTTGAGATTCTCCAGACTTCTTGGAGAGAACTACCACCGTCCGATTTTCAATTTTCGACGCAAACGCTTCTTGTTTCCAGTACGTAGCTAGTCTCCTCCAACTGTCCTCGGGAGGAGAGTTTGTGATTACTGGACGCGTGTTTTGGTCCACTTGTAAAGTCAGAGTCGATCCACGACAGACGTGAAGTAATAAACTTACATGTGGCAATTGGAGTGTACCGTGTGACATGAAAGCCAGCCTGTTCGACGACAAAAAAATCTTGGTTGTATGGTCGACGACAAAAAAAACTTTGTTTGTAGGACATCCTGTGACGTCTCCTTCATAAATGTGCGATACAGCGATTTACGTACAAATGGTACATCCTTGGACATTTGTACAAACTTTAATTTTGCAACGGTTTTCGTGGCCGTTGATACCACAACAACCGTAAGAACGTTCAGATTGTACATTAGCGTGACGCTACTAGATATTTTAATCGGCGTCCGCCCGTACACATACGCAGCTGCGATTTTGTCCTTTTAGAAATGATGATTATTCCTGGGCGGCTCAAAAGGTCCTACGTGGTACCAATCGCAATCTAACACCTCATTCACTGGCACGACCTGATGGAAGGGTGCTACAAATTTTACTCCCAGTAAACGTGTTCGTACGATTACTGGGAACGCCTGATGGAAGGTTACCCTGAGCCGACCGCAAAGTCTGCCTGCAACCGCTGGAAGCCACGTGGATTTATAACCAATCGGCGTAATCGTGGCCGATTTGAAGAAAAATCGCAGATTCCTTTTGTGAAAGATTTTTGTGGAAAGCGACAAAAAGATTCCTGACACTGTCCAATTTTTGCTGCCCGTTCGAATTGTCGGTGGAAAAAAGTGCGAAAGATTTCAGATTCTAGAAACAAAGCACTTTTTAATTTAAATAAATACAGTAGTGCCACGTGTCATTACATAAATCATTCATTGGAGCGGGATATTCCGTACGGTCCCAGTTCACGCTCGATTTCCTTCTACGATGGCACGAATAATAATATACAAATACGAGAAATCCAGATTAATAAAAATTAGATACTGTCCAATTTTATTTTTTATTTTTCAATTCTTGCCCAAAATCCTAGAATATGAAACAAAAAAACTCACAACCAAAAAAAAAAAAAAAAACTTCTCTCTTTGAGGACGCAAAAAGTCGGAACTTGACCAATGAGCGTGGAGAAGGAGAAGTAAGGTGGTGATTGGCTGTAAAATATATGACGTGTCAATTTGGCACCAGCTATTTTTCCGAGTCCCCGCGGCCCACATGTTTAATGCACAATATTTAGCATGGATCACTCAAACGGACGTGGTAATGTACCTTTTTACGGTTTCAGCGTAAAAGACAGCGCCATGTGCTGTGTACGAGAGAAACCGTACCGTACCTTACCGTACAGGGAAACACTGTACATCATGTATCGCTATTCGTGTTAAAGTTTTTTGTCTCTTTTACGTCTACACTTGTCTGGTTGTGGATCCGACGGCCGCGATTGAGATTCGAAATCTTTACCATTCGATTGGCGCTCACATATTTAAAATCGGACACGTGTGCACGGGAAAAAAATGTTGGAAGACGCGAAAACAACATTAACGCAACTACGGTACTGTAGCGTCACAGGGTGTAGCGTAGATCCACGTCAAGAACCACGTGTCAGGGAAAACGGTTCTCGTATCGGGAGTCGTCCTCCAGGTACTATATCGCCATATCGTACGAAAGTCAGTTTTGACGATACGGAATACAAATACGGTATAACTGGCTACAAATTTGAATGGGAATCGACACCGTCGGCCAAAAAAGTCGGAGTTGTAGGCAACATGAAAAGGCGGTTTATGTATATATATATATACACATATATATATATATATATATATATATATATATATATATATATATATATATATATATATATATATATATTATATATATATATATATATGTTTATATAAAATGCCTTTTCAGGTTGACTATATATATATATATACATATAATGGAATTCTAGTCAAACTAGTCACGTGATTAGTGTGGACTACATTTTTATTTTTTTCGAGGGACAGGTTCTTTTTATTTTCTCCTTCTCGGCTCCTATTTTGTCTCGAAAACTTTCGACCAGTCACCAAAGTCCTCCGTTTCTTTCCTGTTTAGAAAGTTTTTCCAACTGAAATACAGTTTTCTTTTACGGATATGTAAACACTAGAATCAGTTTTTTCATAAACCTTTTTGAACAATTCCTCATATCGACAACCAGACCTGACAATAAAATTATAAACAAAAATTCTAAAACATTAATATTGTAGACATGAACAACTGAGAATATTATGAATTGTCAAAAACATTACAAAAGAAAATTGCGAATTTAGAAGCTTCGGCGTATTCCAAAAAAAAAATCCATCTGTATATTAATCTCAAAAGAAGTCAACAACAAAAATGGAAAACTCTATTGTTGAGTTTAAATAACTTAAAGAGCAAAAAGACAAAAAAAAAAGAGTTAACTTCAAGCCATAATAAAGCTGAAGCACTCCTTTTGTTTAATTTCCACAGGAACTACCAAAACAAACAAAAAAAAATTATGACAACAAAAAGAAGACGTTTAGAAACAAAAAAAAAACCAAAACAAAAAATAAAAAACAAAGATACAATATAATAAAATAAAAGCATAAAAAGATGACAGTTCAAAAATAAACTCCACAGCGCATCATACAATTTTCTTACTTTCAACTGTCATCTTTTATTACATTTCATAACTTTGTACACAACTTTAACATTTTTCCAATATTTTTTTCTTTTTTCCCCTATACTGTACATTATACATTCCCGTGCCTCTGTAACAAGAAAAAAAAAAAAGGATTACCAAAAACCCCAAAAAGTCTAAAAACTTAATTTCCTCAAAAAGTTTACCGCACATTTTCTTTTTCCTACACAAATCACCCACATGAAGTGAAAAACTATAGAATTTTTTCCTCCAAAAATTAAACTGAAACGTAAAAAAGTGCACAGAAATTTACGAATCGAACAGTAAAAACTTCCCAAAACATAAGATGTGTCAAAATTCTCTCTTCCCCTTTTTATTTCATGGACATCCACAAAAGCCTGACTCGGTCCAATTTTTAAAACTTTTTCTCCCAACTTCTCCTCCCGTTCCTCCAAAGTTTTTTCCACCCGTACCTTCCCAAAATTCGTTGTTTTTTCACAATCTTTCCACCGTCTTTTCACCGTCATTTCACTATCTTTTCACCATTTTCCACCATTTTTTCACCATTTTTTCACCGGTCTCCCAACATTTTTCCACTCTTTCTCCACTAATTCTTCCACTGTTTTTTCACCGTTTTTTCCCTCGCAGTTTTGCGTTTAGACTGCAGCACTGGCTTGAGCTTCTACTCCTCCGAGAGAATCATCTTGTTGTTTTTTTGCCATTTCCCTCAATTCTTTCTTTTCTTTCCAATCCTTTACAGCGGCCTTTATGGCGTCCTCGGCGAGCATACTGCAGTGGAGCTTTACGGGAGGAAGGGAGAGATGTTTCGCGATATCGCTGAAAAATAAAGAGAGGGAGTGGGAGAGGGAGAGGGGGAAAGGGAGAGGGAGAGGGAGAGGGAGGGAAAGGGAAAGGGAAAATGGTGAAAAAAAGGAGGAGAATTAGCTTTACTGGACACAACATAGGAAAATAATGAGAGAGAGATTAAGGGAGAGGAAGAGAGAGAGGAGAGAAGGAGAGAGTGGGAGAGAGGGGGAGAGAGGGAGAAAGCGAGAGAGAGAAATGAAGTGATGGAGAGAACGATAAAAAGGAGAGAGATACAGAGAAAGATGGGGAGCGAGAGATGTTTCACGATATTGCTGAAAAAATGAGAGAGAATGGGGGAGGGAGAGAAAGGAGGAGATGAAGGGAATAATAAAAAATAAGAGAGGAGAATTAGCTTCACCGGGCACAAAATAAGAAATAAAGAGTGGACGGGAGAAAGGAAGAGGGAGAGAGAGAGAGAGACAGAGGAGAGGAGAGGAGAGAGAGGGTGAGAGGGAGAGGGAGGGATGGAGAGAGAGATGGAGAGAGAGAGAGGTGGAGAGATGAAGAAAGAGAGAGATGAGGGGAGAGGGAGCGAGAGGAGGGAGAGAGAGAGGGGGGGGGGAAGACGGTCGAAGGCGAGAATGAAGTAGTGAAAGGAATGAGAAGAAAATTACACTGGCCATTGCCATTAGTGTTAAAAACACTTATTCAGTTGCAATTTTTTGGGCCAAAAATCATAAAATAGTCTTAGTAACACAATTAATACATAAATCTGTCACACATGTTAATCTATAGAGAACTAATGGGCATTTAAGACAGTGGACTACAATCCCACCTCTCTCAACACTTGATTATTATACATTCTAGTCATTTTTAACATTATTCTAGTTATATTTAGTTATTAGTGCATTTAGACTTATAATTCCTTAAAAGAAGAAATCTACAACTAATTCATATATTCTTAAATAACATATTACAATCGAAGAAAGGAGAGGAAAACTGAAATTCAAAGGGAAAAAAGGAAAGGAAGAGAAAAAATCAAATAGAAGTTATCAAGTTGAGCGACTGAAACGACAAAAGTACCGTACCGGCTAAAAGTACAGCGAACTTTGAATTGAAAGTACACAAGAAACTGTTTGTTAACCCTATATATATTTTAACCCTAAATATTATTCCTTAACCCTATACATAATATAACCCTAAATATTATTCCTTAACCCTATACATAATATAACCCTAAAATATTATTCCTTAACCCTATACATAATATAACCCTAAAATATTATTCCTTAACCCTATACATAATATAACCCTAAATATTATAATGTACCATCAGATGGAAATTTATCAGACGGAGAGTCCTGCAAAACTTTCCGTACGAAAAAAATGCGGAATATAGTGCGCACTAAATCAGAACCTACAAAATTAAAGTATAATTGGAAATCGAGCCGGATATACGGCAATATTTCTTTTTTTTTAAATGTTAAATGGCGACGACTGTGATAATATTTATAAGGAAAATAAATATAAAAAATGAAAAAAATGAAGGGAGGGAGGGGGATTTTTTTTATTTTTTTTACCTATTTTTGATGTTGACAACTTCGTCCAAAGGTTTTCCTTTAATCCACTCTGTCGCTGTTTTTTCAAAAAAAAAGGAAAAGGAGAGGGAGGGAGGGAGGGAGGGAGGGAGAGAGAGAGAGGGAGAGAGGGAGAAAAGGAGAGAGGGAGAGAGGGAGAGAGTTAGTACCATTTGAAAATAAAAGAAGCAAAGCACAAAAAAAGGAATGGAACGACAAAAGAAATAGGACAAACATTTAATCCAACGCCAACAAAAACTGCGCGTATGACTCCGAATCGAAACCCTATTGATTGAGAGATTAAACCTGGAAAAACAAAGCCTTCTTTTCAAATCAAAATCTGCCCGCCCGGCCTTCTTCCCACCTGTCCCGCGCCCTTCCCTCACTCTCTCCCCAGGACGGTTCGAGGCTATCCCGATCCGCATCGGAACGTCTTGGAAGCACGCGTCTCTATGGTGCTGCCAGCCGCCACGCGGGCTGAGCCGGGGAGGTCACCAGGCGGGCGCGCCCACCAGGCCCGTGCCCACGTCAGCGTCGGTGCGGTCGAAGGCGCCCACGTTGCGGGGGTGGGAGTAGTGCTCGACCACGGTCTTGTGGGAGGGGGGGGGGGGGGGGAGGGGGAGAGGGGAGAGGGAGGGAAAGGGAATGAGGGAGGGAGGGAGGGAGGGAGGGAGGGAGGGAGAGGGACAGATTCGAGATGTTTTGTTTGAATGAGTGGATTGAGTGTTTATAGAGGATGCCGTACGGTTCTATGTGGCTGGAGCGTTTGTAGGCGTTCCGTTTGAAGGGGAGAGTCTTTGTAAAAGCAGAAGTACTAGAAGGGGATAGAAGCGCTGTACGGAATATTGTGAGGTGTGCACTGTGCAGTGTGTACGGATCGTAGATATTTGTTGTAACTGGAAATCTAGCGAATCGACGGCTTAAAATGGCAACTAAAAAAATAGACGGTGCCGAAAAGCTCTCCACGTGTCAAATGAAACAGAATCGACGACGCGCAGATGGGACAGCTGTCAGTTCGACGGCGAGCCGAAGTTCCATGTGATAGGGTTGCCTGTCACGCGTAGGCCACATGTGACGTATGTGACGTATGTGACGTATGTGACAGTACTGTACAGTACATGACGTCGTCGTCTTCTAGGGTTTGAGGATGTATGACGCCTGGAAAGCGTCCAGATGCATGCGCCAACACAATCATTAATAATTCGTTCTGCCAGTATTGAAACCGCCGCGTAGCAAAACAAGCGGCTGCAAGATCAGATCTGGGCCGTCGATTTCCAGTCTTTGCACACGCGCGATTTGCTGAAAACTTTTCCACATCGCTGCCACGGTTCTAAATGTGGGGAGATTCAGTGCGGAGACCGCTAATCGTGCGAGATTTTTCCTGATTTATAAATTTAGTGCGGTTTCGCACAAATTACTGGAATTACAGTACAGTACAGTGGAGACTGAAATATCCACAGGAATTTCTGCATAGTTCGCAAGCTTCGCACTGAATTTTAAGTTTTTTACGAGTTTTGTAAGCCTGACAATTTAGTGCGGACAATGTACGGGGGACCCATTAACTATTCATTAACAATTACTCTTGTTGACATTCAAACACAAAGTAGGATCACAAATTCACAACAATACTGTACCTTAATGGCAAACCCATTCACATTTGCATAAAATTTAACTTGAAAATAAATCAGAAAAAAATGAGATTGAAGTACAATATCCAAATGTAGATTAAGTTCACACAAATTTATGGTAATGATAGATAACATTTTCTTAACTTTGCCAACTCACCCGAGTAAAAGTTGCCACTAAGTGCCAAAAAAATACCAAAGTTCTTACTATCTCCACTACATGTTGTCTAAAAAAGCGCAAGAGCTCTAAACCCGATGACAACACATGCAGGAAGCTTTCCTTTCGAATCATTTTTCTAATAAGTTTCGTAACCAAGGAATAGATATAAGAAAAAGCAAAGATTGTAGAGAATCACTTTGTATTCCTTTGTGGGGGTCAATGACTAAAACATAACTATTCTCAAAAATTGTGTAATTCACCTCTATTTTTTATCAGCGCTTGCATTCTAAGGAAAGTAAACTATAAACGAAGGATCGTCGATTCCATGTGTTATACCCTAAAGCTACGAGTCTACAAAACATCGACCTTAACTATGAAGCAACAACCTACAAATTTTGAAAACTAATCCGAATGAAGCTTCTTTTACTACAAAACTCAATCATATTTTTGCCACTGAGTTGCTTTACAAGTACAATTACAAACAACGATTCTTATAAGATTTGCCTGTACAGAGCAGTTGAAGCAATAGTGTGGATCAGACAATTGGCAAAAAAACGAGGTGCGCACATTTAATATCCTTTATTTCCTCTAATTCGGGTCCGCATGTCCACCTGACAAATGCACAAGAAAACCTCAAATAACATTAATAGCTAAATCCAGTGGTAAAATCCAACGTCAAAACAAGAGAAATAAAAAATAACAGGAATAACCAAATAAGACAGATATGCTTAGCACCATAAAATTTTACCATTGTCTTTGTTAACCAACTAACTTTCTTTAATGTTACTCTATGCAACAAAATGTTTCATACCTATCACAATTGCCATGCTTAGCTGTGCACTCATCGACATCAACGACAACAAAAAAAATAAAAAATCATCGACATTGACCTAGGAAACATCAAGAGCGACATTGTGATGAAAAGGTTGGAAGTTGAATTTGACATTGACATTAACATTGACATTGACATTGACATTGAAATTGACATTGACATTGACATTGACTGACATAAACCACATTGACATCGACATCAACATCGCGACCAAATCGACGTCGCCATAGAGCTTGACATCATTGACATCAAAATCCTCAACCTCAACGATATAATTTAACAACGTTCACATTGGGAATAAAAACATTGCAATTTGGATCCCAAATCGGCATTGAGTCGATAAAAATCCTCAACATTGTCATTTTGCATACCTGTCCTCGTTTGCATCGAAAATACGTTTCCCGAAGCCCGACACATTCGGCCGCAACATTTGGAGGGTGTTCGCCGATACATTCTCTATACCCCTTTTTTTGAATCTGAACCCCATTACCAACATTTTAACTCTTGTGGCTATCTTATCAATTTTCAATTAGTTAAAAAACCCCAAAAAAGCCTGAAAAACCCTAAAAAGTCCTTTTATACAAGAAGCATGGATTTTAAAACCATAAATTTGGAGCAACAAATTTTCAAAATTTTAGGAATTATTTACAATACAAATTTATTATGAAATGATGGTTTTTAATGTTTTAAAAATGTTGTAAAACTTTTTTTTTTACGATACATGATTGAATGTTCCCAAATTTGAATAAAAATTTCAATTAATTTTTTAGGGTTCGGATTATATTATGTTGGAGAGGAAGAAAAGAGAGGACAGCTGTCATTTTTGCTCAATTTTTCTCAATCGAACATAATTGATAACAAAACAGAAAAACAAAAAACATTTATAATCGTCCCCATCAAAAAAAGAAGAAAGAAAAGGAAATGGGGCCTGAGAGGAGGATCCAGGGGATAAAAAAAAAGAGAAGTTGAACAGAAGAAAAAACAAAAAGAATAAGAAAAAAAAAAAAAAAACAGTTTCTTCATTTAATTTAATAAATTGATTTGTTTATATATTTGTTTATGCATTTCTTGATTAATTAATTTATTTATTTATTTACCTTTATACAGTCACTTTCCGAGACACATTTTACAAGTTCCTCCGCGAGACCTTTACAAGATTTTGACATTTTTTGTTTTTTTTTATTGTTTTCAGAAATTATAATATTTGATTTTCCTTAATCATGCAAAAGGAGTTGAATAAAAAAAATAAAAAATTGCAAAATAAAATCTTTTTAAACCCCAGAAACCCTAAAAAAACCCTAAATCCGCTTCCTAAAACTCCTCCAAAACTTTCCAAAACCCTTCTCAAATTTGAATTCAAAAAGTGTTTTTTTTTTTTCTTCTATTCTGAACAGAAATCCTAAAATCTTGTCGCTACTGAAAGGACAAAGAAAATACTGTACTGTAGCTTCCGGAAAAACCGGGAAAATTGTGAAAAACCAGAAGAGAAATACCTGTATGTACTTACAATACGAGTCACCTAGCCGTACGGTGTAGAGTACAGTACTGTACTGTACTGTACTGTAAAGTACTGAATTGTACTATTAGTTTTGTACTTTTGTTTAATATTCGTTAAAATCGTACAATAACCTTCATTCATTTCGTTTTCTTTTCATTTTCTTTTGTACGAAACAGATTTTATTCATCCGTACATTTCCGGTAAAAGCCCAAAAGGTTACGCCATCCGTACATCATTTCAAGTTCCGAACATTCCTAGCTAATGAGAATTGGCCTTTGCGCATGTACCCGCACAGTTCAGATTTTGTTGACTTCAGGACATAGATGTCCTATGCGCATAAAACGCACGGAGTAAACTACAGTAACGAATACTACATTCCGTGCGCATAAAACAATTTCAAAATTTTAAAATTCGCTAGGTAAAATTCGTACTTTTTGTACTTTTCAAATTTAAATATTTAAATATTGAAAACCCTAAAAACTGAAACGTGCAACGAACTAGAGGCGAGCGCCGGAATTTACGGCGTCTCCAACGGCGACGTCCTCCTAAAGACTGTGTGGAGGACAGATAAAGATACGCGTGCGAGACGCCATAAATTCCGCGGCTCGCCGCTCAGATAGAAATACGCGTGCGAGACGCCATAAATTCCGCGGCTCGCCGCTCATATAAAAATACGCGTGCGAGACGCCATAAATTCCACGGCTCGCCGCTCATATAAAAATACGCGCGCGAGACGCCATAAATTCCGCGGCTCGCCGCTCAGATAGAAATACGCGTGCGAGACGCCATAAATTCCGCGGCTCGCCGCTCAGATAGAAATACGCGTGCGAGACGCCATAAATTTCGCGGCTCGCCGCTTATAAAGAAATACGCGTGCGAAACGCCATAAATTCCGCGGCTCGCCGCTCATTTAAAAATATGCAACGAACTACACCGCCAATCGTTATTAGCGTGTAAGTCTTTTTAGCGTATAAAAATAATTACCGTGGTGTACGCTATTTAAGAATTTGAAAATTTTGGAAAAAATCATACATTCTAATTGTTTGGTTATGGTAATTTGGATCTTTGAAAAAAAAAATGTCGGTCGCAAACACGCTTACACTAATATAGGTTTCCGAACAAAATCTGACAAATCGTACACAAATCGTACATTCACACGGTCGAAACGCGGCTGTCGGACGAATATGTGCGAGCGGGATTTTTTACGACTTGGTTTTTTTTCCTTTTTAGAACGCACATTCTCATGCGTCCGCGGTTACTAAAACTAATTTATTGTACTTTATATAATAAAAAGGTACATTTATGTACGGTCTGACACTGACCGTACACAACTCTATTTACGAGACAACGCACTGAAAATAACCCTAAATAGAATAAAGAAAAAAATAGAATGAACTACACTAATGGAGAATATAAAAAAAAAAAGCGGGACGGAATTAGTGTACACAACGCTAATAACGATGGGCGGTGTACAGTACACCGTATATCTCTATTAGTGTAGATTATTTTCCACCACTTAAAACGTCTTTTCTCCGTACACACTTGTCCGATTTTCCATTTGAAACCGCCATTAAGAGTGGCGTTCCATCAGACGAAAAGTGAGGTACTGTAATTTACAGAAATCCACGCTTATCCGTACCATACCGTACCGCTTATTTTGTTTTTATGAGCGAAGAACATTACAGAGAGTCTTGCCAATACTCTCCGAAGATCTGGGAGGTAACACTGACCGTCGGATATTCAACTGTGATGCGTTCGCTTCATTTTTTTCTGTAAAGAGTCGCGGCACGGTGGGCGAGACGTTACGTGTCAAGATTTACTACCAATGAAATCATAAAAAATTGCACATGATATGCACCTTTCAAAATGCAACCGAAAATAAAAAAGAAATCTCGTAACGCTCCTTCGTCGCGCTATTTCCGGAAACGCTCTTTCATCACACTATTTGTGGCAAAAGTCTTGTCGTCATGTTCGAAAACAAGAACCCTAAATAATAGTCGCGGGCGACCCAGTGCTTTGCCCTTTGGTTGCCAAGGGCCTGTTTTTGTACAGTACGATGTATAATGCGATAGTACTGTACCAATTATGTACGAACATCGTTATGGTTCAGGGTGGTATTCAGGTATTGTATGGATTTTGAGAACCATGACAACGTGGCATGGTATTAGTAAATTGATGCCCGTTACACGGGCATTGACCGTGTCCTGTTTATCGTGACCGTTTATCATGCCGCAAGTGTGCCGTACGGGTTGTATATATGGCTTGGATTGTTTGACGATTGGTTGATGGCGGACCGTTCGGTGGACAACCGTTCGAAAAGCGTTACTTCTAAACGTGTCCTTTGACGAACCGTTCCTACTTCGAAAGTTACCCGGTCGGTGCCCGCTACACGTGCATGAACCGTGTCTTGTCTTAAAGTCGTTGTCGTTTCCGTACAATCATAGTTTTTTCCGTACAAGGTGCACACGGACTTTCGTGTTGGTTTCGAAACGGTACATCCTGG
>JBBHKE010002599.1:77995-97995 GCA_037447655.1 Zygnema cylindricum | reverse complement strand
ATTGAATAATCTACTAATATTTTGCATTGGGTTCCAAAATTAGAAACAATGATTAGTTTTTGCTATTGGAACAAAATTTAACAATCGCCAAATCGACTCTATCACATCAAATAGAGTAATCGATTCTAATTTTTTCATTATTCTAATTTAGGTGAGGTTTAATTAGCGTAAAAAAATCTAATATAGGTTATATTTAAATAGTGCTGAGTACGGACGACGTCGACCGTGCAAAATTGTACTTTTATAAGTAAAAAGGTACAAATAATGATTTAATAGAATCGCGCTCGCACGTGAAATCGTACTAAACAAAAATAATCAATCACATCGAAAAAAAGCCGTTCGCATAACTCTCGTCCGTCGACAGCATCGTCGTCAGTGTGAACATTAACTGACATTTAATGCGACAAATATTATTAGCGTCATAATAACGTCAATACTATACCGGACTGACACATTTTGTACGTCTACGTAATTTAGTGTTCATAATTATCGCGCACATAATTATCGCCGACATAACCCAATATAGAATAGCTAAATAAATTAGAGTAAACTTCATAGTTAGAAAAGCTCTATCACATAAATTAGCGTCAATTACTCTAATTGTTTTTTTTTTGTTTTTTTACTCTAATTTTTTCATTACTCTAATTACGATTCGCGGTGTACGTCATTATTTCAGCGGTACTATTACGTCGGCAGAATACAACCTCGCGAGATACAACAAATAACATTGTTCCACGTGTCTACTTTCATTACAACAAAATTCTACAATCATTCAACGGCTCACGATCTTACACCAAAAAAATACGACGGTCAACAATCGCTGTCACCAAAGACGACAAACAAAACTCAAAACATTCAACGGCTCAAGATCTCAAACAAAAAAATCAACGATCAATTCTCGTTGACACCAGAGACGAAGGCGACTACATTGCTTTCCCCTTTTAGAAAAAGGGCAAAGCAAAAATGAGCTGGCGTAGAAGACTGGCGTCTGAAAAAATTACAAAACTTCTGTCGTATTATGACTTCGTACAACACGTACATGGTACCTGAATGAAGATTTGAAGTAAAATTTGTCGGTGGTAAAAATCTTAAGGATATTCAATATCGGATCGTAGCTTACGTGGTGCCACTCAATTTAGAACACGTGGTCTACAGGCTTTTTAGGGCTTTTTAGGCTCTACGTAACGGAACATCGTCTCACTCAGCCCGTAGAGTTGGCCGTACGATTACACAATTTCCCGATGGAAGCTGAGAATGTCAACTTTAAATCTCAACCGTCAGATCCACAATCCAACACGTGTCTACGGAGAAAAGATATTTTGCGCTACGAAAAAAACATTAACACTAATAGCAATTCGCGGTTGTACTGCAATGTTCGACAGTTTGTACTTTTCATCCGTACATAATTGAGTTAAGTCATCCGTACAGGCTTCCATTTTTTCGTATCTAATGTCTCGTACTGTAGAAATTTCAGAAAGTGATGTATTTCGTACATGTAGCGAATGAAAACTGGCCATCACACGTGCGGTAGTACGGATAGGATCTTGCTACCTTGACCTGCACTCTTTCAGTCGTAACCAGAAAATTAACCCAAAAAAACAAAAAAAAAAAAAAAAGGTAAAAAGAAAATAAGAAATATCAAAGAGGAAAACGCGCGATAAGATAGATTCTAGAGCGGGAAAAAAAAAAAAAAAAAAAAAGTTGGTTTTTTTATTATTTTCTTCTTCTTTTTCGTTTGTTTTAAAGAGATCTCTAAAAAAAAAAAATCGAATTTTGATTCTTCAAAGAAAAGTTGTGAAAAATTGTCGAAAATTAAATTTCATAAAATTTTAAGTCTCGGGAATTACAATCTGTAGATTTTTTTTGAGTTTTCCGTACCACAGGAAATTTCATTACTTTCGAATTTTTTTCTCGCTCTCTCTCTCCGCCTCTCCCTCTTCCACTCTCCCTCTCCCTTCCTCCTCCCCTCTCGCTCCCTCTCCCTCCCTCCCTCTCCCTCCCTCTCCCTCCCTCTCCCTCTCTCTCTCACTTTCTTCAACCAAAGTAACTTTTTTTTTTCCCCCCATGGGTGGTCCTCTCTCTCCCCCCCCCTCCCCCCTCCAATTTTCCTCTCCCTCCCCCCCCCCAACCCGCATCCGCCACACTTCCTTACCTCTACCCCTCCATCCCACACGTGACACCTGTCACATCTGCCACTTCAGTGACCCATGTCACACCTCTCCCTCGTGTGACACGTGTCACATCTCTCACACGTGCGAGGTGTACCATGAACGTGACAATTGTCACGCATCGGACAGGCCGAAAAATTTCTCCAATCCGAGTCTCACTTTTGGGGGAGGGGGGGAGAGGGAGAGGGAGAGGGAGAGGAGAGGGAGGGATTGGGAATTGAAGAGGGAGAGGGAGAGAGAGAGGAGTTGGGAGATGGAGAGGGAGAGGGAGAGGGAGAGGGAGAGGGAGAGGGATTGGGAACTGGAGCGTGAGAGGGAGAGGGAGAGGGAGAGGGAGAGGGAGAGAGGGTGGGAGAAAAAGAGGGAGAGGGAAAGAGGACGGGAGGAGGACAGGTGGAGGGAGAGGAGAGGGAGGGAGGGAGAAGAGGGGCCCTTGGGGGTGTTTTGGGACATTGAGAACTGTGGAGTGCCTGGTGACGTGGCACATGAGGACGTGGCAGGCAATATCCGTACAGCTCTTCGGCAGCATCCGGCCACTATGGGGTCCCGGATTACTGGTGGGAAAACTCTCTCCTTCTCTCTCGCCTCCTCCCTCTTTCTCTCTCTCTGTCCCTTCCTCCCTCCCCCCCTCCCTCCCTCCCTCCCTCCCCGTAGGTTTGCCTTCCTCACTTCCTGTCTCTCTTTTTTTTTAAGGTTTTCTTTTTCTCTCTTTCCGACTCTCTCTTGAGATTTTTTTCTTTCATCCCAATTTCCTCTCTCTCTCTCTCTCTCCCCCCCACTTTCTACTGCTCTCTCCCTCTCCTCCTATCTCCGTCCTTTTCCTTTTCAATTACATTCTGTTTTATGTTTTTTTTTTCTTCCCCCCTTTTCTTAAAAAGTCAGTAAATTGAATTTCTTTTTCTTGTATCTTCTCTTCTCCTTCCCCTTTTCCCTCATCCTTTCCCTCTCCCTCTGTCTCTCCCTTTTTGTAAACCCCTACTGAACTCATTCGTTTCGCAGTTCTATTTCCTCCCCCCCTCTCCCTCTCTCTCCCACTCTCCCTTTCATCCTCCCTCTCCCTCTCCCTCTCCCACTCTTCCACATTTCTCTCCTGCCCCTCTTCCTCCGTGTTTTAACTCATAATTCATCCTTTTCATCTGTTTTATACTCTCTTGAAATCCTCCTTGTTTTTTTTTTTCCTTTTTTCTCTTTCCTGTTTTTTCTTTTCTTCCGTTTTTTGTCTGTTCCTTATTTTTTTTTTCTTTCGTTTTCTTATTTCTCTTTTTTCTCTCTTTCCCTCTTTTCTATTTCCCTCTTTTTGTTTCGTCCCTTTCCCTTTCCCTTTCCCTTTTTCTTTCCCTTTTTTTTTACATTTCTCTTTCTCCTTCTCCTTTTTGTTTTGCCCTCTTTTTTTTTTGTTCAGTTTTTTCCGCCTATGGCGATTTTCACCAGTTTCCGAGAAGAATGCGAGAATCTTTACAAAGTACGGGAATCAATCTTTTAGATATTCCTTCCGGAAGAAAAGACGCGGCAGATAAAGCGATTCTTTCCGACATTTTTTTATTCGCAATCGATAATCCGTCGCCTTCTTCGATTCTTTTAATTTCCGGAGACGTCGATTTTTCGAATTCTCTTCATAAACTCGGGCAACGAGGTTTTTCGGTTTTTCTCGCTTGTAATTTTAACAACGGAGTCGTTTCGTCTCTTTTGAATTCCGGAAAAATTGTTTGGGATTGGCAATATTTAGCGAGAGGAGGAGGAGGATCGATTCCCGGAAAAAATATGAAATTTAATAATTTGGGTCTGAATTCTTTGGGGTACAAAGGGGAAGATTTGGCGGAAAATTCGATGTCGGGAAACGGGTTTTCGTCAGAGTTTTCGAATTTAAATTTTAATTCAAATTTGAATTCGAATTCAAATTTTAATTCGAATTCGAATTCCGATTTATTTGTGGCTCCGGGAGATTTGGAGGGATTAAAAGGGCAAATTAAAAAAATGTTAATTTTAAATGGGGGACAAATGGAGATAGTCCGGGTTTCTCCGGAATATAAAAAGTTATACGGAAGACCCCTTTATTTATCAGATTTTGGGGTTGTGAAAATTTTTCAATTATTTGATAAAATGAGAGATACTTTTTATGTCTCCGGATTTGGGGTGTCGAAAATTCTTTATTTGAAAGAGAGAGGAGGGAAGAGAGAGGGAGAGAATGGAGGAATTGGAGGTGGGAAAAGGCTGGAAGAGAAAGGAGGGATTGAGAAGGAAGAGGGAGGGAAGGGAGGAGGAGGAGGAGGAGTGAGTTGTGGGAAACGGAGTTCTGGGTTGCAGAGTGGAAAAGGAAAGGAGGAAGGGAAGGAGAGAGAGGAGGTGAAGGAGAGACGGGAGGCGAAGGAGAGAGGGGAGGCGAGGGAGAGAGTGGAGGCGAGGGAGAGAGGGAAGGGGAAGGAGAGAGGGGAGGTGGAGAGTGGGGAGGGGAAGGAGAGTGGGGAGGGGAAGGAGAGTGGGGAGGGGAAGGAGAGTGGGGAGGGGAAGGAGAGAGGGGAGGGGAGTGGGAGAAAGGAAAGAAGGGAGGAAGAGATGGAAAGAGTGAAAGCGGAGGTGAATCTTATGGACAGTCAAGAAATGGAGGTGGGAACTGGGAAAGGGAGAGGAGAAGAGGAGGAGGAGGGAGAGAAAATTATGTTTAAATGCCAATCTGAGAAGAGGGAGTGGGAGGAGAGAGGGAAGGCAGGAGGTTTTGGAAGGGTTCAGGGAGATTTTGGAAAACAGGGGGAAAGGAGAGAAGAAGGAGAAGTTTTGGATATGGGAGATGTGGAGAGAGATTGTAGGATAAACCCCAAAAAAGAGGAGAGGGAGGAGGATAGGGAGGAGGAGAGAGAGGAGGAGAGGAGGGAGGAGAGGGAGGAGGAGAAAAGGGAGGAGAGGGAGGAGGAGAGGGAGGATAGGGAGGAGGTGAGGGAGGATAGGGAGGAGGAGAGGGAGGAGGATAGGGAGGAGGAAAGGGAGGAAGAGAGGGAGGAGGAAAGGGAGGAAGAGAGGGAGGAGGAGAGGGAGAAAGAAAAAAGCTTTGGAGAGGGTGGGGTAGGGGATGAAGAGATAGAGGATGAGATAGTTGTGTTTTGGAACACTCAGATTTTGTTAGAGAGAAGAGATAGACAAAGAGGAATAGAGGGAGGGGAGGGAGAGGAGGGAGAGCTTGAAGAAAGTGGAGGAGAAGGAGATGGAGAACCAAGGGAGGGCAAAGAAGCGGGAGAGGAGGAGGAGAAAGATATTTTGGTGGGAAAAGAAAAAGAGGAGGTAAAAGAAGGAGAAGATGGAAAGGGAGAAGGAGAAGTGAGTGATAAGGAGAGAGAGGATGGAGATTTTTACCGAAAAAAGGAAAAACAAGAGAGGAATTTCGATTTTGGAAGTTTTGGAATCTTGAGAGAAGAAACCAGAAAGGAATTACGGTCAAGTTTTTTAGAGGAAAATTCCTTAACAAAACAGGGAAATTTGAAAGGAGACGGAAGTTTTTCATTTTCTGAAGAAATTATTTTCCAAGAGAAAAAGAGTGAAGGAATTGAGTTTGAAAGAACAAACGGAGAATTTGAAAGAAAAAACGGAGAAAGAAGAGTTTTACCTTTGGAGTCAGACATGGAACGGTTGTGTATAACGGAAAACAAAACGAGAAATTTGGACAATGTAACGGACAATTTAACGAAATTCAAAACATTTGAGGAGGAAAAGGAGAACTCTTTCGATAAAAAAATGGCATTTGGGGACAGATTTTATCCTCGATTCACACAAGATATTCGGTTACCAGAAATTCCGACCGAGAAGAATAATATCAATGGATCCAATAAAAGAAAAGGGGTATTTCAGGGAGATTCTTATATACTTCACACAGTTTCAAAAAGAGATGAGGTTTCAGATTGGAAATATTTTTTTCCTTCTTTTGAAGAGGAAGATATTGAATCGATGGAGAAATTTTTTGATCTTTGGACAAAATTTGAATCTGGAGGAGAGAGGGAATCAGAAAATTTTGTCAAAAAAGATTTTGAGTCGCAGATTTTCCCAGAAATATCTTCGTTTAAAAAAGAGTCGAGTTGTTCTCAACCATTAAAAAGCTTCGAACAAACATCTCAAAATACAATTTTTTCGGCAAAAAAGGAAGAAGTTAATTTGGTTAAAGAAGAGCCTTTCAGTAGTCAAAATCTTTTTAATCAAAATATTTCACAGGAGGTGCAAAAATCATTTTTGAGAGGGAAAATAGAAGAGCTTTTAGTAAGTCACGGGGGAAAAATACCTCTTTTCGATCTTTGTTCTTCTTATAAAAGAAGGTACGGAAATGTTTTGGAAATCGAAAAATTGGAGTGTCAAAAAGAAATTTTAGAAATTTGCGACGGTGTATGGATAACGGAAATTGACGGAAACGCTCAGTTATACATTCAGTTAAAGTAAAACGGAAAATAAATCGAAGGATGTCTTGTGAAGGAGGACGACGGGGAGGTTCCCTTTTTGCCATTTTTTTCAAAACCCTAATTCTTTGGGGCTCGCAATTTTAAGCTTTTAGTTGGTTTTAAAAATTTTAAATTTGTTCAATTATTGGAAATTGCTGTTTATATGCAACTTTTAGGGCTTTTTGGATTTTACGACGAGGAATAAGGTTAAGAGAGTTTACATTTGAAAATTTGCTGCTTCAGTTTTTTCCATCGTATTTTTTTGTTGTGTCCTTTTAGAAATAAATCGAAAAGCTTGTAGTATGGTACATGTTATTTCTTTTCCTTTTTTTTCTCTTTTTTTTTTTTTTTCTGGTGAAAGGTTGGTTGTACATATTTGCTCGGGTCATTGAGTCAGGTTCAATCCAGTTAATTTTTTTTTTTTTAACAGATCATGTCTAAAGATTTGTAGTTGATGGTAGATTCTTTTGTAATTTGAGATGAAAGTTAAGAATTGTCAAATGATGAAACAATTTCGTAAAAGAGTTGAAATCCTTTGATCTTTTTGTATTTTTATTTATGGCAAAAATCTGAATGGCTGGTAATTTTTTGGAAAACTTGTTATTCTTTTTTAAGATTGTTACTTTAACTACTAATTGTTTGATATGAGAAACTTTAAAGGAAAAAATAATATTTTTGTCACAAATCTTGTTTTTTTTTTCCGTTTTTATATTAACTGCATCTTGGTCGCTTGCTGGCATTTTATTTTATTTTTTTGCTCTGCATAAATCTCCCCATTTTTTGGGTAGTGTTTTGGTTTCTCTCAATTTAAAAAAAAAAAAAAAGGTTACACTCAATTGTCCCAATTTTTAATCAATAGAGAGACTCTACACATAAAAAACAAAATATTGTACCGCAAAGAAATCTCAATTTTCATGGGTTTATTACTTTATTTGTTAAATTTCAATACGTTCGAGATACATTTTTCAGTTTTTTTCAATAATTTTTTGGCTTTCAGTTTTCTACGACGGCTATGGTTTTTTCCTCGTTAGAAGAAAAAGGTGTCAAAATCCACACTATTAAAGGTAAAAGTGAGAGATAATTTCTTATGTGTTGATAAGTACCTTTATGGTTGAAGCATTTTATTATTTTGCGTGATTTAACATAAGGATGATATGTAAAAGAAAACAGGTCTATTTCAACATTACTTCACATTTTGCTATTTTTTTTCCTTTTTGCAAATTTTTGGCACAAGAATTGGTATTGTAATTTAGGAGTTCTCATGGATCTTTAGGGTTTTAATAGTTTTTTTTTAGATTCAAACTGTTAGCCTTTGTATGTATCGAGATAACAGTTACTCAATGTAACGACTGTATATCGAAAACCTGGCAAAAACTAGATGAATATCGACATTTTTATTTAACAGTTCTCTTTCCCCCCTTTTTTTTTTACTTTCGTAGTATATCAACATCTACTTTTCAATAAGTCGTTGCCCTAGGATTGTGTTTTTCGTGCCCTCCCCACAAATAGTACAATAACATCCCCTAGTGGACCTCAACATTAGACCTCAGTAATAGATCCCAACATTTAAACACAATACTAGACCTCGGTATTGTCAATATTGTCTCCTTCGCCATAAGGAGCAATCTAAAACTGTCCTTAAACCCTTACCTTAAACCCTCCCCTTCATCATCCACCATAGGCCTTTTTTTAATCACTCCAGACCTCCTCCCTCAGTCAATCCGCCTTTGGTTGCCCCACTATAATAAATCTTTCGCCCAATAACATGCATGTCCCTTTAGCGTAACATCTCCCTCTTAAGTTCTTCCTTTCACCCCTCAGCCTTCAACCAAGTCTTCACTTCATTCTCGTCGTGTTGTAATCATTATTTCAATGTATCACTATCAGAAGTCCTACGGATTGGGGTAAACCTCATTCTACACGTGTCGATTACGTGAGACACAGCAACGCTCGTCCTAAGACCACTTGGACCCTTCCAATTCGCAAGACAAGTTTGCTACATCCAGTCTACCTATTCAGCGACACCCCTCTCATAACGATTCAGATTTTAGATTGCAGCGTTAATGTATAGGAGTGCCACCACTTGGGTTACTACTCCGGTATTCGGTATCATCTACTAGAAGTCGTTCCTTCCATGTCTCCACCTCAACACTAGGTTTTGGCTTCGCTTCCAACCTCTGCGTCCGTGTGCGTCGCGTCGTGTCGTGTACCTCGACCGATGTGGTGAGCTCTCTCGTGGTGCTCCAGCAATTCAACCTTTCACATCATCGCCAACCCCGATGGCAATGACTAAAGCGCTCCGAGCTCTGAATTCCCTAACACCTGAGGAAGTTTTGCCTTTTGTTCAACTTTATGATCCTCTTGAACCCTTCGATCTTCAGTAGGAGAGCTGAATTAAAGTTTTGGTTCGGTCACTCATCTCTCGGCCTGGGACCGTCAAGAACCACAAATGAACGTTTGCAAGATGTTATTCCTATAGGAATTCCATCGTAAGGTTTTGATTTGTTGTTTAGGGTGGCTTTCTAAATTGTCGTGGACTTGTGTCGCCCATTAGTGTACCACAACAAGTTGTTTCCAAGTTACTTTGTTCCCTTTTATTGCCCATGACACATATATAATTTTGGGCCGCTAGACCTAGGTGTTTTTGATTCCACTATTTGTCCAAACAACTCGTCAAATTCACTAAATGTGTCGCATGGTGCCCTATAGGCTTGCCACCTTATTTCCCTCTCTCCTTTCGTAATTTCGTTTTTGTGCTCCTCAAGAGGGCATTAAGCCTTTAAATTTCCCTATTGGAGTCCCTTATTTGTGTGAATTAATTTGTTAAAGATCCTTTGTTGGATGACCTTTGCCCACTGTGAGGACCTTCCGAAATTTCTCGATTCAAAAATGGCGTTCGCTATCTTAACTTGGCGCTCCCCACATAAAAAACACATGTAAACTCCACTTATTTTAAGAATTGTACGGACGTATCAATTTCCAAGCAACTGCTGAGGTTGGGCAAATGCCAAATCAAAAATCTCTTGCGACCAAATCCTAAAATGGATATTTGTACAGATTGTCCTTTTACTCGTGCGCTTATTTTGACGACAGGTCAACCACCTTCTTTCTATTGTCGTTTTGCGGAATATTCCGTACTCGTCAAATAAATATCTTACAAGTACCGTGGAACATTCCTTCTGACCCTAATGTCTACGTGGCATGTAATTGACGTTTTGCATTTCACCTTTCCATGCGACAGCTTATTAGAATCCTACGTGGCGTTTCTTTTTTCTGTCCTTTCTCCTCTCGCTCAATTTTTCTGCCTGAGTTGCCACCTGCTATCTTTTCTATGGAAAATCCTCATCTAAAAGTCATAATGTTTTAAGGTTTTTACTACAGAAACTCCAAAAAACTTTTCAATTTCCAGTAGACTCAGTATTTTTTCATTTTTTTTTTTTTCTATTTCCAAACATGTTTCTTTCTTCTTGTAAATACTGCTACCATTCTAAAAACCTTGCAGGAGATTACATTCTCCTGAATTCTTCTAATTGTAGTTTCAAGGTTTTTACTAACCCTAATTCTTCCCTTAAACCTAACCCTAGTTCTTACCTTAAACCTAATCTTAACCGTACACGTAACCCTAATTATGATAATCCTAACCCTAACCATAACCCTAAGCCTAACCCTAACCCTAACCCTAACCTTAACCTTAACCTTAACATTAGCCCTAACCCTAACCGTAACCCTAATCTCAACATTAGTCCAAACAGTAACCTCATTCATTCTTCTAATTTCTTGTGTCAGAAAAAAACTGAAAACCTTAGTAGCTTGTCAAACCTTGGCTCCACAAGCTCTTTGTTTGTGAACGAAAATAAGTACTTTACAAAAAAACGACTCAGCATTTTTTCCGAATTGACGAAAGATAATGTTACTATTGAAAGAAACCCTAACAGGACTTTAGGCCACGTGGCAAAAAAAGAAATTGAGGGCTATGGAACTCTCGAAAATGTATTGCCAAAAGAAGACGGAAGAAAAGTCGAAAGAGAAATCGGACAACGGAACGGAGTACCGCAGTATGTTCCGTTACATGTGCACAGCGATTTCAGTTTCTTAGACGGTGCAAGTCAGGTACTCTCTCTCTCTCTCTCTGTCCCTCTCTCTCTCTCTGTCTGTCTCTCCTTCCCTCTCTCTCCATCTCTCTCCCTCCCCCTCTGACTCCCCATCTCTCACTCGGTTTTTCCTTCTCTCTTTCCCTCTCACTATCCAGCACTCTCTTTCTCTCTCGTTCCCTTTTTCTCTCTTTCCCCTCTCTCCATCTCTCTCTCTTCCCCCCCAATCTCTCTCTCTGTCTTTCTCCCCCCTCCCCCCTCTCTCTCTCCCTTTCCCCCCCTAATTCTTCTTTCTCCCTCTCCCCCCATCTTTCACCCTTTTTTTTCTTCCCCCCTCTCTCTCTTTTCTCTCTCCTCTCTCTCTCCTCTCTCTCCCCCCCTCTCTCTCTCTCTCCTCTCTCCCTGTCTCTCTCCCTCTCATGGAATCAATTAAAAAATTCGAGAAGAATACAAGTTCACATAGATCAAGTCATGCGTCAGCATCCATCTCCTTAGAATCCATCAATAACTTTCGCGTCACTCGTCATCAGGTCAAAAGTCCGGAATCAATCGAAAAGGAGATCAGGGAAGAGTGAAGAAATGGAAAGGGAAGGAAGAGTCTGAGGAGGAAGGTCGGGGGGGGGGAGGGGAAGAATGAAACGGAGAAAGAGGTGAAGGGTGAAGAATGGTTAACTAGTAATGTGTATGGCAGGTACAGCTTCCGGGTTGGTGGAGAGCAAGAACAGGCATGCCGGTAACCATGGAAACCATATGTATATATATTTATATATATGTGGTAGTTGTGTATGTATATGGTGTCACATATATGGTGGCCATCTATTTATATAATCCTCGTAATTATGTTATCATCATATATCTAGTCTTATGTTATCATTATATATATGTTATCTATCGTTATATATCTCCTATTATGTTTTCACTATATGCTATTTTTTTTTTTATCTATGTTATTGTCACATATCTCGTATTATGTATCATTGTATATCTTGTGTTATGTTATCATCTTATGTATTGTTTACATGATGTCATCATGTATCTCATATCACGTTATCATTATATCTCTCGTATTTTTATGTGTCCGTCTATTCATGTTATCGTTGTAATTATGTTATCATCAAATATATCGTATTATGTTATCATTGCATATGTCGTATGCATGATATCATTATACATCTTGTATTATGTAATCATCATATATATATGTGTATAGTATGTATGATATGTTTTCACTCATTGGTTATTGAGTGACAATAATTGTTTCTTAGACTCAACTTATATCTCTACGGTTCCTTATTGCGGACGAAACAATTTTTAATTAATAACTCGGAAGGAATTCATGCTCAAAATTGTATAAGAGTCCATGAAAAAGTTTAAGATCATATTAAAACAAGATCGTTTTGAAACAATGTAGTAATTATCGTTGAACAATTTGCAACTAATTATATTTTTCGCAAGCATCCTTCAATTTCTTCAAATTTTTGTAGTTTTCTAGTTTAGATAATTTGATTTCTTGATCGACCACTAGGAATTGAATCTCATCGCTTATGTCTCCTCTTACTGGAAAATAAACTGTACAAAATTTTATGACTTTATTAAATTCCCTGGAATTGTTTCAATACGAATATATATACACACACACATATATATATTATTTAAATATATATATATATATATATATATATATATATATATTTATTTAATAATATATAATATTAATATAATATTTTTAATATTATACATTTTTCTTCTCGCTTCTGCATGTTACAGTTATGTAAGGAGCAGTTCAATTGGTGAAATTGTGTCAAGGAAAAATCTTAAACCCATTATTGGAAATGAAATGTACCTTGTCCATGGAGACATTCAAGAAAAAAATGACGGAAAAAAATATCCAGGCAAGAGGTGAGCATTTTCAACTTTTTTCTTTTTTCTTCTTTTTCTGTTGAACCAAGTTTTTTTTTTTTTGTCTTTTGTTAGTTTTGTTGTTCATAGTTTTTTTTTGTGTTAGGTTTTTTAAGGAACTTCGTTTTTTTTTTTTTTTTTTTTTTTTTTTGCAAAATAAGAAATTTCTTTATCCTTTTTTTTTTTTTTCTTATTTGACCTATTGTCTTTCTTTCTTTTTGACCTCCTTTTGGTGAGGGAGAAGCAACAAAAAAAAGGCGGAAAAAAAGGAGTAAATGTTAGGTCTTTACTCTAATAATTCAACTCTCTCCCTCTCTCTCCCCCTCCTTCCTTTCCCTCTCTCTCTCCTCCACTGTCTCTGAGAATTTGGTGAGGGAAAAACAAAAAAAAAGTTAGAATTTGATCTTACTCTACTTCTTTGACTCTCTTTCTCTCTTTTTCTCTCTCTCTCTCTCTTTTGCTTTCTCTCTCTAACTTCTTTCTCTTTTACTCGCTCTCTTCCCTCTCCCTTCTCTCTCTCCCTCTCTGTCTCCCTCTCTCAGAAGAAACAGGTTCCATGTGACAGTTCTCGCGAAAAATAATATCGGATATCGAAATTTGGTTCAACTTACGACTTTTTCGCAACTCGAGGGAATGCAGGTGAGCACAAAAAAGGAGAATCTTTGCAGATCTTTGCAGCTGCCACGTGGCAGGAAGTGGAGGGTGGAATGGAAGGTTGAAGGGAGGGGGGGAGAGAGAGGGAGGGGGGGAGAGAGAGGGAGGCGGGGAGAGAGGGGGAGAGGTGGAGAGAGAGGGAGGAGGGGAGGAAGGGCAGGAGAGAGGAGGGAGAGAGGGGGAAGGGAGATAGAGTCGGGTGAGGAAAGAGGGAGAGTGGGAGAGAGGGGGATGGGGAGGTGGAGGGAGAGTGGGTAGATGAGAGAGGTAGGAGATGGTGGGTCGAGAGAGCGTAGAAAGGAGAGAGAATTTTTTTGTTTATGTGAGGACAGAAAGGTAGAATCTTTGTACCTGCCACGTGGCAGAAAGTGTAGGGTGGAATAGTGGGTTGAAGGGAGAGGGGGACAGAGAGGAGGGGGGGGGGAGAGAGAGGGAAGGGGGGAGAGAGGAGGGAGGGGGGGAGAGAGAGGGAGGGGGGGGAGAGAGAGGGAGGGGGGGAGAGAGAGGGAGGGGGGGGAGAGAGGGAGGGGGGGGAGAGAGAGGGAGGGGGGGAGAGAGAGAGGGGGGGGAGAGAGAGGGATGGGGGGGAGAGAGAGGGAGGGGGGGAGAGAGAGAGGGAGGGGGGGAGGAGAGAGGCGGGAGAGAGGAGGGAGAGAGATGAGAGTCAGGTGAGAAGAGAGGGAGAGTGGGAGAGAGGGGGATGGAAGAGGTGGTGGGGGAGTGAGAGGAAGAGAGAGGCAGAGATGGAGGGTCGAGAGAGTGGGGAGATAATTTTTTTGTTTCCTGTTTATGTTTATGTTTGTGTGTTAATTTCTGTTTGTATGTATTATTGATATTTATGTTTGGTTCATTTCTGTTTTTAAACAGGGAAATGGAATCAGGGCTCGCCCTTGTATAACTAGGTGAGACCCGATTTTTTACTTTTATATATATTGATATATATGTGTGTGTGTGTGTGTGTGTGTATATATAAATGTGTATATATATATGTATATATATATATATTAATATATATATGTAATATATATATACATTTATTTACAAATATATGCGTATGTAAGTTTATATATATATATATATATATATATATATATATATATATATATATATATATATATATATATATATATATATATATATATATATATATATATATATATATATATATATATATATATATATATATATATATATATATATATATATATATATATATATATATATATGCATATATATATATGCGTATTACTTTTTTTTCATTTCCATCTATTAAAAATTTTAGAAGAGATTCTTAATTTCTCCGTAATTTTACCTTTTTTTCTGTTAAATTTCTCACTGGGATTACTTTCAGATAAAAACCTCAAAAAGAAGAATAAAGAAAGGGAAAAAAATCTGTTGGGAAGACCTGAAAAAAACCCAAAATGGCCTCAGAAATGTTAGAAAAGTACTGAAAAGCTACACAAAGTGATATATTTTCACTTTCAAGTTTTAAAAGCTTCTAGAATGTCCTAAAAACTTTCAAAAAGTCTTAAATAGCTCCGGTAAACTCGACAAGACCTGAAAATTCTGCCTCGGAATCTTTGAAGGCCTTAGAAAACCTTTGGCTTCCTTAAAAATGCCTTAAACAACCTCAGAAACCTTACAAAAACCTTACAAAAACCTTAAATAAGCGCAAAAACCTTCTAAACACCTTAAAATACCTGTGTTTTACTGATTATTTTTATTTTTTTAGTGGTTTTTTTGGGGGGCAGGGAGATGCTGGAGAGGCACCACGAGGGTCTTATTATCTGCAGTGGATGCCAGTCAGGGGAGGTAAGTTTTTTTTTTTAAGCCAGTAAGGTTAGGAAAAACTCAAAAGGGAGGTTGTTTTCATTACGTGAAGTATACATTTATTATTACTATTTTTTTTTTTTTCTCTTTATTTCATTTTTTTTTCTTTTTTGCAATGAACGTCAGTCAGGTGAAGCAAGAAAATTATTTAGGTAAAGGAAAAAAAAGAATAAGGTTGGGGGGGGGGGGTGTGGAAGGGAGGGGAAGAGGGCCTTTTGTCATACCCCTGACATTTACATATATTTTATTTTATTTATTCATTTATTTATTTTTACTTTTTTTTAAACAGGTTCCCCAGGCGATCCTGGAGGGAGACATGACAAAAGCCCTGGAGACAGTCCAATGGTGAGTTGATTCAGTTTTTTTTTTTTTAGTTTTTTCTTTGTCTTTTAATTTTGTTTTCTTTTAATTTTCTTACTTTTTAAATTTTCTGGTCAAGGAATAAATTTCAACTTTCACATTTTCAGTTTCAGGTTTTCCTTCGTTTTTATATTCTATTTCTCTCTCGTTAGTTTTTTATATTCTATTTTTCTTTCGCTAGTTTTTTATATTCTATTTCCCTTTAATTAGTTTTTATATCCTATTACTCTCTCATTAGTTTTTGATGTTTAATTAGTTTTTTATGTTCTATTTCTCTCCCGTTGGTTTTTTATATTCTATTTCCCTTTAGTTAATTTTTTATATTCTATTTCTCTCTCGTTAGTTTTTTATATTCTATTTCTCTCTCGTTAGCTTTTAATATTCTATTTTTCTCTCATTAGTTTTTTATATTCTATTTCCCTCTCGTTAGTTTTTAATATTCTATTTCTCTCTCATTAGTTTTTTATGTTCTATTTCTCTCTCGTTAGTTTTCTATGTTCTATTTCTCTCTCGCTAGTGTTTTACATTCTATTTCTCTCTCATTAGTTTTTTATATTTAATTAGTTTGTTATGTTCTATTTCTCTCCCTTAGTTTTTTATATTCTATTTCCCTTTAATTAGTTTTTTATATTCTATTTCTCTCTCGTTAGTTTTTTATTTTCTATTTCTCTCTCGTTAGTTTTTTATGTTCTATTTCTCTCTCGCTAGTGTTTTATATTCTATTTCTCTCTCGTTAGTTTTTTATATTCTATTTCCCTTTAATTAGTTTTTTCTGTTCTATTTCTCTCTCGTTAGTTTTTTATATTCTATTTCTCTCTTGTTAGCTTTCTATATTATTTTTTTTAATTTTGAATTTTTCTAATAAATTTCGACTTTCACATTTTCAGTTTTAGGTTTTCCTTAGTGTTTTATGTTATATTTCTCTCTCATTAGTTTTTCATATTCTATTTCTCTCTCGCTAGGTTTTAATATTCTCTTTCTCTCGTTTCTTTTGTTTTTTAGGTACCGAAGTGTTTTTGGAGACGACTATTATCTTGAAGTAATGAACCACAATCGATCCGAAAATGTTATTATAAATGAGGGGATTCTTCAACTTGCGGAGAAAACAGTATGTTTTTTTCGTTTTCTTTTTGTTTTTTTCCCTTTTTTTTGTTTTTATGCGAACTTTCCTGTTTTCCCATGAAAACTCATCTTCTCTTAAGACCAGATTTTATTTTCTCCTAAGGTTGTTAATGTTGTATGATTCTGTTGACTTTTGGAGAAGGAGAGAAGGGGCGAGGGAGACGGAGAGAGAGAGAAAGAGAGGGAGAGGGCGAGGGAGAGGGAGAGGAAGAGGGGGAGGAAGAGGGAGAGGGGGAGAGGGGGAGAGAGAGAGAGACGTTCTATTTTAGTGTAAAGTATGTTGTACAGCATAATATTTTTAAAAAGTAAGTAGGTTTTAGTAATTGTTGAAATAATAGTGATTTTGATAATTTGTTGTTGTAATAAGGTTGACGTCAAGGTTGATAATATTGTTAATAATGTTGTTGGTTTTTACAATGATTTGGGTAAAAATATGGACAATATTGTTCATTGGCGTTGATTTTAATAAAAAATGCTGATATTGTTGCTGATTTTGATGTTATTGGCAACAATGTTGCTAATAGTAGTTTAGACTTTGATTTAACGATAAGTTTCAATAATGTTGGTTTTTTCACTGACTCTGGTGTGGACTGATTTTGAAAACAACGTTGACAGTAAAGTTGATAGTTATGTTGGGTTGGGAACAATGTTGCTAATAATGTTGGTTTGATACCAATGTTGGTTAATGATTGGTTAATGATTGTTTGATAACAATGTTCATAATTAATTTTTGTTTGGCATCAATGTCGGTAAGTGTTGGTTTACTACCAGTGTTGTTAATAATGTTTGTTTGATAACAACGCTGGAAATAATGCTGGTTTGATAACAATGTCGGTAACAATGTTGGTTTCATAACAGTGGTGGTAATAATGTTGGTTTCATAACAATGTTGGTAATAGTGTTGGTTTCATAACAATGTTGATAATAGTGTTGGTTTCATAAAAATGTTAGTAATAATGTTGGTTTCATAAAAATGTTAGTAATAATGTTGGTTTCATAACAACGCTGGTAAATGATGTTGGTTTCATTTCACTAGTAATGCAGTTTTTGATGATGTCAACAATGCTCGTAATGACAATGTTGATTTTCTTGTTGATGTTGATATTAATGTTGACAAAGTTGTTTATTTGTTGGAGGAATTTTCTTTAGGGAGTAAAACTTGTGGCCACAAATGATTCGCATTTTACTCGATGTGAGGACAAAAGTGCTCATAGAGCACTCATTTGTATACAGGTAAAAAAAATAAATAAAAAACGTAAATAGAAATCTAAATGTTTGAAACTTTTTTGGTTTTTGAATATACACGTTGTAATATATATACATCTTCTAATATATATACATCTGTTCCTGTTTTTATTTTTGTTTTGTTTTTATGTTTCTAGTAGCTTACCGTTTATTTGAGTGATTTTTTTGCTTTCTTTATTTGTGTGTGTGTGTGTGTGTGTTTTTTTTCTGGCAGTTAAAAGAGGAGTTCCACAAAATGAAGAAGATGGTTTATACGTACGATTCGATGAAAACTATTCCACTTTTAGGGTTTTTTTTTTTTAGTTTTTTTTTGTGGGTATACTATTTCTGGGTATATTGAAGAGCATGAGAGAGAAGGGATCAGCACAATACTTCCATCCCCCATTTTTTCCCCTTTTTTTTTTTTTTTTTTCTAAAGGTTATTTTAGAGTTACCTTTTGTTTTAATGTGTTTCTTAGGTTTCATTAATTAGGGGAGAATATTTCAAAAGCAGGGAGGAAAGTTTTTTTTTTGTTTTTGTTTTTTCCTTTTCTTTTCTTGTTACTTTGTTTTTGAAACTGTCTTTCTAAAATTTTGTTTTGGGAAAATGACCAAAAAAAAAAAACAGAGGGGAGGAATATCTAAAATCGGGTGCGGAAATGATGGAAATGTTTGAGCCCCAGTTGGGGTACAAATTGGCTTATGAGGCCATCGCTAATACCTTGGAAATTGCAAATAAGGTGTAGTTACATTCAAAACCCTTTTTCTTATGTATATTTTGCATATACATGTGTTTGTACATATATATATATAATACATATAATATATATTTGTGTGTGTAATTGTGCATATATTATAGTTAGATATATGTATATGTATAATATTATAAATGCGTATACAAAAATTATGTCTACAAAAAAGTGGTTATTGCTACACACACACTCACACATATATATATATAGTATTATACATATACATTTCACAAAACATATATATAAAAAAACAGTCATTACTACATATATATGGTGGTATAAATATATTTGTAGTAATCTATATTACAGAAAAAAAAAAAAAAATGATTATTATATATTGTATTTATATACATTATATATATATATATACATATATATATATATATATATATATATATGTATATATATATATATATATATATGCATAAATATGTATATGTATATATGTCTGTACGTATACTAATAATAAAATAAAAATCCCAAACCAAAAAATTGTTTTTAAATGTAATTCATTGATTATAAAATAACTTATACAAAGACAAACCTTTTTTTTTTTTTTTGCATATATTTGTTTAGGTGCAGGATTGAGGGAACTTCAAAGGCTTAATATGATTATTAATTATTACATAGGTTCTTGTATTTGTTTATTTTATTTCTAAATATATTTATTTGTTTGCCATATATATACATGTATGTATATATATATATATATATATATATATGTTTTTTTTTTAGGTGGAGGATTATTCCCTTTTCAGTCACGGTCGTCTCCCCGGATTTCCGGTTCCTCCGGGCTACAACGAAGACACTTTTCTAGAGGTATTTTGTTTTTAATTTTTAATTTTTTCTTTTTTATTTAACTAGTACTTGTATTCTTATTATAACGATCAAAAACAATAAAAAAAATGCTGCGTTTTCTATTTTTTTTCATTTCTAAGATGACCACTTGGTGAATAAATTTTCAATTTATTTATTTATTAATATCGTTCCTGCGACTTTTATTTTCTGGTATATCATCTTTTAATTTTTTAACAAAAGTATTTTCAGTCTTCTTTCTTTTTATATATAATATATATATATATATATATATATTTTTAAACTGATTTCTATCACATGTGACTCGTCGAGTGCATTTTTAAAAACCAAATGTCCTCCCTCCCTCTCCCCCACTCTCTTTCCCCTCCCTCCCTCTCTCCCTCTCTCTTTCCCCTCCCTCCCCTTTTTTTTCCCCCTTCCTTCGCTCTCTCCTCCCTCCCTCCCTCCCCTTTCTCTCTCCCCCTCTCCCTCCCTCCCTCCCCTTTCTCTCTCCCTCTCTCCCTCCCTCCCCTTTCTCTCACCCCCTCTCCCTCCCTCCTGTAAACCAAAAATTTTTACGTGAGCTGCTCAGTGTACACTATCTTTAGTCAAATTTTTATATATATATATATATATATATATATATATATATATATATATATATATATATATATATATATATATATATAT
>JBBHKE010002599.1:0-71534 GCA_037447655.1 Zygnema cylindricum | reverse complement strand
CCCTCCCTCCCTCCCCTCCCCCTCCCAGGTCCACTTTGCGGAGTACTGCTTCAACAAAAGCCACAGCGCGGCCTACGGCTATGTGACATATGTCACGGCCTTCCTCAAGGCTAACTATCCCCTCGCATTTATGACGGCTCTGCTGAGCTGCGCTAAAGGACAAACGGAAGATATGCAGCGGTACACAACAGCCTGTCGCGCCATGCGGATTGATCTCCTGCCGCCATGTGTCAACGCGTCGGGACCCGATTTTGAAATCGAGGAGGTTAGGGGGGAGAGGGAGAGGGAGAGGGAGAGGGAGGAGTTTATGATCGCGGAGGTCAGGAGGGAGGGAGAGGGGGAGAGGGAGAGTGAGGGGAAAGCTTGTTTGGACGTCGTGGAGGTGGAGGAGAGGGAGAGGGAGAGAGCGAGGGAAGGCAGAAGTAAAAGTCCAGGATCGATAAGATTTGGGCTTTCGGGAGTGAAGGGAGTGGGAGAAGGAGTGGCGGAAAAGATTTTGGAGGCTCGAGAAGAGGGAGGGAGAGGTTTTAGTTCGATACCGGATTTATGTCTCCGAGTTCAACGGAACGGAATCGAGAATAGAAAAGCTCTCGAAGAATTGGCAAAATGCGGAGGTTTAGATTGTTTGTATAGAGTTCCTAAGAGAGGGAGTGGGATTTTTTCAGAAAGAGAGAGAGAGAATTCTAGGGGATTCGGTTTGGTAGAGAGGGAGGGAGAGAGGGAGGGTTTTGGAGAGAGTGAAGGTTTAAATAGGGAAGATATGACTTGGAACCGGAAGGAGAATATGGAAAGAGATGGAGAAGTGTTTCCTTTCTCTTGGAGCGAGAAAGGAGGAGAGAGAGAGGGCAGGAGAGGAGACGGCAATTGGGGAGAGAGAATGGGGAAGAGAAGTGGAGAGGGAGGAGAGAGGGAAGGAGAGAGGGAAGAAGCGAGACGAGATTTGATTCTTCTTCAGTTAGAAGAGTCGTGGGAGTGGGCGAAAAAAAAACTAAAAGACCAATCGAGAAATCAGTCGAGTTTGTTTGATTTGTTGGGAGGAGAAGGAGGAGAAGGAGGAGGAGGAGGAGAAGGAGAAGAGGGAGAAGTTGATAAGGATAATGTAGCCGCAGAGCAATTTGCAGTCAGTTTACAATATCGAGAATGGGAGAGAGAGAGGGAGAGGGAGAGAGAGAGGGAAGGTGGAGGAGACGGAGAAGATCTCGAGCAGATAAAGCAAAGGTTTTTGAAATGGGAAAAAGAGTTGTTGGGATTTTATTTGAGTGAACATCCTTTAACAGAAATTATTGAAGGAATTCCTCCGTGGTTAAAAATTTTAAAAATTCCGTACGCAAACGAATTAGAAAACGAAAGTACGATTGTGGGAGTTTTTGAAATCGTCGAATTTAAGAAAAGGACGACAAAAAACGGAAAAGAAATGGCGACTTTAACGATCGAAGATGGTTTCGGACAATGTGAGGGAGTAATATTTCCGTCCTATTTTGAAAAACTGGGACCGTTTTTGAAAGAAAATGCGAGAATTTTAGTTTGGGGAACCTTAAAAAAAAAAGAGGAGGAGGAGATGGGAGAGGGAGGAGTTGCAGGAGTAGACGGAGAGAAGAGATTTTCTCCGAGTTTGCAAATTTATATAAAATCTTTAGTAGATATCGAATCGGCAAAATTTTTATGTATCGATTTAACGATGGAAGAAGCTTCGGAAAAAACGACGCAAGATTTAATTCGATCGATTTTAAGCGGTTTGGGAGGAAACGGAGGAGGAGGAGGAGGAGGGAGACAATGGGAGAAGAGTGATAAGAATACAAAAAGGTATTATTCGAGTGTAGTTTCTCCGGTACCGGTGGTGGTACAAATATGGAGTTGTGAAGAGGCTATATTAGGGCAGGAGGGAAGGGAGGGAGAGGAGACAGGGTGTGAGAGATGGGGAGAGAGGAGAGAGGTGTTGATGGAGAGAGAGGGAGAAGAAATTATGTTTTCTAGGAAGGAATTTGATGAGGCGATTGTAGATCACAAGGAGGGGAGAAAGGAGGGAGAAGGAGAGGAGGAAAATATGGAGAGTGAGTGGGAGAAACCGGAAGTTGTTTTGTTTGGACCCAGTTTTAATGTGGTAAGTAGACAAACTCTCTTCTTCTCTTTCCCTCCCTCCTCGCCTAACATTTTTTGGTGTTTCCCATTTTCTATTTTTGTACAATTCCTTTCTTTGCCTTCCTTGTTTTTATTTTCACCTTTTGTTCAGTGACAGTTGGTTTAATTTTTTTGGTTGACTCTCTCCATCTCCTCTTCCCCTTCCTCTCTCTCTCTTCTAACCCTCTCCCCCTCCCTCTCCCTCTCTCCCTCCCCCTCTCCCTCTCTCCCTCCCCTCTCCCTCCCTCTCCCTCTTTTAGGCTGATGCGGAAGTTGCGGCTAAAAGACTTCGACAATCTCGATTCAAAGCGAGAGCTTTACCTCTCGTAAAAAGACAGAAACGGAGAAAAGGCGAAAGTTTTCGGGTTCAAAAAAGTATGGAAGATTCTTTTTACGATATGGAAACGAGGAAAACAATTGTCCAGACTCGTTTAGAAAGTTCGACTATTTTCTTAAATACTAATTTAGGTGGGTTTGTGCCAAAATCTCTTCCTTTAGGAGTAAAATAAAATGTTTTGAAGTTGTAAAGTTTTTTTTTGTAAATGTTTTTTCCCTCTTTTTGTAATTTTTGTGACATTTGAATACGATTTTTCATTTAATAAAAAAATGTTTGATCATTTTTCTGTAAATGGGAGGTCAGTGTTATTAAAAATCGTTGCTTTAATTGACATATAATTGATTAAAATTTAGAATTTAAAATCGATATTAAAATTTATTACTGAGATATGATTAACAGCTTTTTTGTTTTTTTTTTTTTTGTTTATGTAAATTAATGAACATGTTATCTTAGGTATTTAAGTAACGGTTTTAAACTTTTGTCTCGGGTTTCCTCAATTCAATGTATAATTAAACCGACTCCTCTCCTCCAAAAACTAAATTAATATCAAAATTAAATTATATTTTCTAAACTCCCATATCTTTTTGTCCCATCATCTCCGATAATATAGACCTAATGGATACAAATGTACATATGCATATATATAAAGGCAATTGTTGAGTATTTTTTGGAAAAGAAAGTCTAACAATGTGATTTGTTGGTTGTTTGGACATTGTTCGAAAAAATAAATACTAGATTGTGATTTTGTAACACCGATTTGAAAAAGGGAAAAAGAAAAGGTACAATATTGTACGAAGCTCTTCTAGATCAAGATCTTTTTTTTGAGCAAAAATTCCCTGACACTCCCAACCTGTGAATAACAAATCAACGGGTTTCACATAAAAAATTGCCATAAAAGATATTGATAGATAAAATGTAATTTATAGCTTGAAATAATCAAAAAGACCAAATTAAAATAAAATCAGGGTTTCTGAGAGTTATTAGGGTTTTTTAGGGTTTTTTAGGGTTTTTGAGTTTTAGGGTTTTTTAAGGTCCAGAGGACCCATCCAGGGCTCGTACGCTGGGGATAAATAAGTAAAAGGACCAAATTAAAATACAATTAGGGTTTCTGAGAGGTTTTAGGGTTTAGGTTTTTTTAGGGTTTTTTAGGGTTTTTGAGTTAGGGCTCGTACGCTGGGGATAAATAATTAAAATGACCAAATTTAAATAAAAACAGGGTAACTGAGGGTTATTAGGATTTTAGGGTTTTTTAGGGCTTATAGGGTTTTTTAGGGCTTATAGGTTTTTTTAGGGTTTTAGGGTTTTTAAAGGTCAAGAGGATCCCTCCAGGGCCCGTACGCTCGGGATAATATTAAAAAATACCAAATTCAAATAAAATTAGGGTTTTAAAGAGTTTTTAGTGTTTTAGGGTTTTTAGGGTTTCTGAGTTATTTAAGGTCCAGAGGACCCTTCCAGGGCTCGTACGCTGGGGATAAATAATTAAAAAGACCAAATTTAAATAAAAATAGGGTTACTGAGGGTTAATAGGATTTTAGGGTTTCTAGGGTTTTTCAGGGTTTTTTAGGGTTTTGGGGTTTTAGGGTTTTTTAAGGTCCAGAGGACTTATTCAGGGCTCGTACGCTGGGGATAAATAATTAAAAAGACCAAATTAAAATACAATTAGGGTTTCTGAGAGTTTTAAGGGTTTAGGGTTTTTTAGGGCTTTTGAGTTACAGAGTTTTTTAATGTTCAGAGGTCACTTTCAGGGCTCGTACGCTGGGGATAGATAATTAAAATCACCAAATTTAATAAAAACAGGGTAACTGAGGGTTATTAGGATTTTAGGGTTTTTTAAGGTCCAGAGGACCCTTCCAGGGCCCGTACGCTGGGGATAATATTAAAAAATACCAAATTCAAATAAAATTAGGGTTTCTAAGAGTTTTAGGGTATTAGAGATTCTAGGGTTTTAGGGTTTTTAGGGTTTTAAGTTATAAAGTTTTTTAAGGTCCAGAGGATCCTTCCAGGGCTCGTACGCTGGGGATAAAAAATTAAAAATACCAAAGGTTTCTGAGGGTTATTAGGGTTTAAAGGTTTTTAGGGTTTTTTAGGGTTTTAGCCTTTTAGGGTTTTTCAAGGTCCAGAGGACCCTTCCAGGGCTCGCACCTAAATAAGTAAAAAGACCAAGTTAAAATATAATTAGTGTTTCTGAGAGTTTTTAGGATATAGGTTTTTTTAGGGTATTTTAGGGTTTTTTAGGGTTTTTGAGTTATAGAGTTTTTTAAGGTCCAGAGGTCCCTTTCAGGGCTCGTACGCTGGGGATAAATAATTAAAATGACCAAATTTAAATAAAAACAGGGTAAGTGAGGGTTATTAGGGTTTTTAAGGTTTTTAGGGTTTTTTATCTTTTTTGGGTTTTAGGATTTTTAAGGTCCAGAGGACCCTTCCAGGGCTTGTACGCTGGGGATAAATAAGTGAAAAGACCAAATTAAAATACAATTAGGGTTTTTGAGAGTTTTTAGGGTTTAGGGTTTTTTAGGGTTTTTGAGTTACAGAGTTTTTTAAAGGTCCAGAGGTCCCTTTCAGGGCTCGTACGCTGGGGATAAATAATTAGAAAGACCAAATTTAAACAAAAACAGGGTAACTGAGGGTTATTAGGATTTTAGGGATTTCTAGGGTTTTTAGGGTTTTAGCCTTTTTAGGGTTTTTTAAGGTCCAGAGGACCCTTCCAGGGCTCGTACGCTGGGGATAAATTAGTGGTGTATCGGTAAAAAATTTATCGCGCTAACACCTATACCGATAGTTATCGGTTATCGAACGGTCAGAGGTCCCGATATATCGGTCCGAGACCAACAAATTCCATATCGGCCATAACTTACAAAAATATAGTATGCATACAATAGTACTTTATAATGTACTGTATTATATTATTGTCTTTAAACAGCGTGGTATGCCTTGTGTAAGAATTTGTTCCGTACGCTGGTTAACTGAAATTTATTACGGATAGCGCGGCACATGAACGTTGACGAATTTAAAATAATAGTTTATAGTTCTGAAATTATAGTACCGAAACGAAAAAAATAAATTACATTGTAAACTTTTAAAATCAAACTTTTTCGAAAACCTGACGAACAAAGCAGACGGACAAATCTGTCAGACTGCCGCCATTAACTCCATCAGTATATAAATAAGGGAACGTTGTTCACCTTCGGGGAAATCCTTATATAGGCGCCGTGTCTGTTTTGGATTTTTTCCGTCACACGGCCGTACCGCGGGCACGATGTAGCGCTGCCGCCCACGCTGGCACAATATTAAGCTGCCGGCGACGCTGGCACAATGTCAAGCTGCCGGCGACGCTGGCAGAATATTACGCTGCCGGCGACGCTGGCAGAATGTCACGCTGCCGGCGACGTGGCACAATGTTACACTGCCCGTGACGCTGGCAGAATATTACGATGCCGGCGACGCTGGCACAATGTCACGCTGCCATCGACGTGGCACAATGTCACGCTGCCGGCGACGCTGGCACAATATTAAGCTGCCGGCGACGTGGCACAATGTTACGCTGCCCGTGACGCTGGCAGAATATTACGCTGCCGGCGACGCTGGCACAATGTCACGCTGCCGGCGACGCTAGCAGAATATTACGCTGCCGGCGACGCTGGCACAATATTACGCTGCCGGCGACGCTGGCACAATGTCACGCTGCCGGCGACGCTGGCACAATATTACGCTGCCGGCGACGCTGGCACAATGTCACGCTGCCGGCCGTCGCGTTACGCGCACTAAAGTAGGGTAGAAAATGGCGCATATGGTGTATATGCATATTTAGTTGAAGACTATTTAGGAACGCTTTAGAAACATCAAAAATTGTAGTAATGTTGTGTCAATATGTTATATTAAAACCCCGAAACCCAAAAAATGCCAAAAACGCAAGATCTTTGTAGCTCTCAAGTATTTGTACGGGTGTGCCATTTCGGTTCAGTTCATGCGTCAATGAGTACGCATATTCGAGCTGAACAAGAACTTACAATATGTGATCCGACAATGTACGAACTAACAATATATGAACCTACAAGATATGAAATGCAAATGTACGCACCGACAATATATGAAGAGACAATATATAAACCGACAATATGTGAACCAACAATATATAAACTAATACAAAGTGACGTTGCCGTGCGATCGTCTGCAATAGGGACCGCCGTACCGCTGGCGTAATGCAACATTGCCGCCCGCCAGTATCTACGAACGACCACAGGCAGTATCAGTATATAAATAAGAGAACGTTGTTCACCCCTCCGGAAATCCTTATATAGGCGATGTGTCTGTCTTGGACGATGTGTCTGTCTTGGATTTTTTCCGTCACACGCAGTACGGACAGCTGTACCGCGGGCACAATGAAGCGCTGCCGCCCGTCGCGTTACAGACCGCTGTACAGCTGGCGGAATTCTATGCTGCCGCCCGCCGGTGTACAGACCGCAATACGGTTGGCGTAATGTTACGCTGCCAACCGTCGGTGTACAGACAACCGTAAGATTAGCGTAATGTTACGCTGCCAACCGCTGTACGAATGGCGCAATGTTACGCTGCCAACCGTCGGTATACAGACAGTCGTACGGCTGGCGTAATGCTACGCTGCCAACCGTCAGTGTACAGACCGCCATACGGCTGGCGTAATGTTACGCTGACAACCGTCGGTGTACAGACCGCCGTACTGCCAGCGTTGTCGTGTGTCGCGGTACAGACCGCCGTAGGACTGGCACATTGTACACCGCGAATCGTTGTGTCAAAGTTTAAATAGTGCTGAAGAAAATTTACCGTAATTGATGCTAATAAAGATTTTTTATTTTTTTTTAAAAGGTGTATTCTAATTTCGGCTTAATGCTAATTTACGAACAGCAAAAATGGAATATTCGCCGTATATACATTATTATATGTGTCTGTAGAAAATATTAGGAATCGTACGCCGTCGTGAAAGTTAAATGTCCGTACAGGTCAGACTAATTTACGTGTCAGAATAATCCCGTTTACATTCTTATGCGTGAGCGTCTGATTAAATTCATTTTTTGTAAAATTTTAACTTAGAGAGGTACATTTATGTACGGTCTGACATCGACTGTGCACCACACTATTCAGATCTTATTGTATTTTCATTTTTTACCCTATTTCGTACGGTACCTTAATTAACGTCAAAGAAAAATTTAAATCGTATAATCCTATTTGAGGAAAAAAATCAAAATTTTAAGAACCCAAATTAGTGACTTTGACACTAATAACGATTCGCTGTGTAGCATTGCCATGGGTCGCGGTACGACCGCCGTACCGCTGGCACAATGTAGCGTTGCTGTTTACCTTCGAACTACAACCGTAATTCATTCGTTCATAACAGTTGATAGTTGATTATATAACTGCGTTTATTTTACATGTAAGAGGGGGGGGTTTGAAAAAAAATTAGAGGAAAAATATATTGTATATATCACAAAAATATCGCGATATTTTGCTTCTCGATATATCGAAACGATATATCGAATCTCGCGTACCAGAAATTCGATATATACCGAATATCGGCAACATGCCCTTGATACCCAACATTACTGACAATGTCCCTACATTTTGCACCTTTAAGGGTTATTTAAGGGATTTTTCGGGCTTTATAGTACATTTCTTTACATTCCATATGTTTGAGTATAACTGCCCCACACTTTTCATACATGTAAGTACATCGTCCGTAGTTTTTGTACATGTTAGGGTTATATATTTTAGGTTTTCTAGGGTACATTTCCGTACATTCCCGTATATTTCAATACAGTTGCGCTACACTTTTCGTGCTGTTACGTACAGTGGTCGTACATTTTCGTATATATTAGGGTAATTAAAGGGGGGATTGTAGGGTTTCTAAGGTACATTGTTGTGCATTCCTTTATATTTGAGTACGACTGCCAAAAAAATGTTGTACCATTAGGCTTGGTATGATACAATTTCCATATATTACTGTACAATTCTATTTACTTTCCGTACATTTTTAGATTTTTTAAGGATTTTCTATGATTACGCACTCCGTACATTTTCGAATATGTTCGTACAGCGAAAACTAAACGGATTTTAAGAAAAGTATGAAAGTCGCGAATACAACGTTAAAAATCGGAAAAAAAATCAAAATCCGCACGAATTGGACAATAAGGGCTCAAACCATTACACTGGCTAAAAACTCTATACAAGCATAAACACACAAACACGAACCTTGCCCGTGTAACGGGCTCATTTTGTCTTGTTTATAAAAAACTAACAGTCAAAAGGACATTCTGGAAGGGGTACCCAAGTAAAACCCCCTTAAATTAGAAATAATGAAGGAAATATCACGATTTTTTATCGAAATCGGGGGGAAGGGGGTCCGCGGCACGTCCGGGGAATAACACGTACAGTTGAGTGTACTAGCCGTACATTTATCTGTACGGTCCGTACAGATATCGCCAATAGTTATCGATATCGGTGTTATCGCCGATAAAAACCGATAAATAACGGGTATTTATCGGCGATAATACCGATAACGATATATCGTACCAATGTATCTATTATCGGCTACCCGAAAAAAGGCCCATATCGGTTGTCGGCAAATCCTTACCGATACACAACACTAGGATAAATAATTAGAAAGACCAAATTTAAATAATAATAGGGTTTCTGAGGGTTATTAGGGTTTTATGTAGTGTTGGGTATCGAGGACCGTTTGCCGATATTCGATATATATCGAATTTCAGGTACCCGATAATCGATATATCGCTTCGATATATCGAATTTCAAATCATCGCGATACATCGCCGATATATTTGCGATATATCGTATCGCCGATATATCGAAGCTTTAAAAAAAAAAAAAAAAAATCTCACAGGTTATCAAAGTCACGTGACTCCTGACAAAGTGACTGTAAAATCTTTGCCGGAAAGAAATACGGTTTTTTCCTGAAAGTCAGCAGATTGAAGGAGATCTATGAGGTACACTTGTGAAGTACACGTACGTCATACGCAAGTACGATTTTCCAGACGAAAAAGGTCGGTTTCCAGATATTTGATGATTTTTTAGATTTGATAGTTAGCTTACGTGGAACCACTCATATCAGAACACGTATGTAAAACTTATTTACAAACGATACTTGATGTACCCGAGGCCTCTGTAATACATAAATTTTGTTGTCCGTACTATTACAGAGACTTCCTCGTGTAACCATACCCCAAATAAGTAATCATTAGAATTATAGAATTAGTACTTTTTTGTCGGTTACATTTTGCGGCGTCGGAACGAAAATCACGGCGTACGTGGCGTATTAGACAATTTGACTTTTTCGCTAAAATAACATATTATATAAAAAAATAAAAATATTAAATTTAAAAAATACTATATATCGCGATAATTTATGTTGGTCTCGGTACGATATATCAGAGGTCTCTTCCAGGGCTCGTACGCTGAGGATAAATAAGTAGAAAGACCAAATTAAAATATAAATAGGGTTTCTGAGAGTTATTAGGGTTTAAAGGTTTTTAGGGTTTTTAAGGTTTTTTATGGTTTTTTAGGGTTGTAGCCTTTTAGGGTTTTTCAAGGTCTAGAGGACCCTTCCAGGGCTCGTACGCTGGGGATAAATAAGTAAAAAGACCAAATTAAAATACAATCAGGGTTTCTGAGAGTTTTAGGGTTTAGGTTTTTTAGGGTTTTTTAGGGTTTTTGAGTTACAGAGTTTTTTAAGGTTCAGAGGTCACTTTCAGGGCTCGTATGCTGGGGATAAATAATTAAAATCACCAAATTTAAGTAAAAACAGGGTAAACGAGGGTTATTAGGATTTTAGGGTTTTTTAGAGTTTTTTAGGAATTTTAGGAATTTTAGGGTTTTAGGGTTTTTAAAGGTCAAGAGGACCCTTTCAGGACCCGTACACTGGGGATAATATTAAAAAATACCAAATTCAAATAAAATTAGAGTTTCTAAGAGTTTTTAGGGTTTTAGGGTTTTTAGGGATTTTTAGGGTTTTTGAGTTATATAGTTTTTTAAGGTCCAGAGGATCCTTCCAGGGCTCGTACGCTGGGGATAAAAAATTAAAAAGACCAAAGGTTTCTGGGGATTATTAGGGTTTAAAGGTTTTTAGGGTTTTTAAGGTTTTTTAGGTCCCTTTCAGGGCTCGTACGCTGAGGATAAATAATTAAAATCACCTAATTTAAATAAAAACAGGGTTACTGAGGGTTATTAGGGTTTTTAAGGTTTTTAGGGTTTTTTATCGTTTTTGGGTTTTAGGATTTTTAAGGTCCAGAGGACCCATCCAGGGCTCGTACGCTGGGGATAAATAATTAGAAAGACCAAATTTAAATAAATTTGGGAGCTTTAGCAACTGGACGTAAAAATGGTTTTTTTTAATGACAATCATCATGAAGACATTTAAATGGAACATGCACCCAACTACAAAATTACTGGTAAAAAAAAAAGCGTTTGTTTATCACTTGTAGGAATCAATTTATGGTTTAAATAGACTCTACGTGTGTGGCATAAAACCCGTGTCTCATTTTTGTTCTAAGACGGATTTAGAAAATTCAGTGTAGATCTTAGGATTTACGTTATCTCTTATCTTTTAGCCGTTTGTCTCTTATCTCAATTTTCTGATTGTGCCACTCTCACTTGTTTCCAAACCGCCTAACGAGTTCTCTTGTACCTTCAAAGCATCAAGCATTTCTATCTCACATTCTCTCTTCTTCCTTCTCCTTCCACATTGTGCTTTCCTCTTTCTTTTTCCTTGGATTCCTTCATTTTCATTTTTTTTTATTAAGTTAAAAGAGTGAGGGGGAAATCGTGAATTAGTTTTTGTATAAGTGTCATTTGTTAAAAATGGCGTCACAAGTGGTGACAATACGAAGGGATGTGGGACACCAAATTTAATATGTTTTCGAATTTGGGGAATAGTCGACAAAAACTATCACGAATGGCGCGAGCTCCTAATTTTTCATCCGCTTTACCGAAAACTTTGTAATAAACCCCACTACTAAAAATGCGAAGATAAAAACTATCGGATTTTTTGTTGTGCCACTCCCCAAAAGGGGTTATGTTAGGAAGGGCAAGAGTTAAGGACCTCTTTCGCGCACAAGATGAGGTTAGTAGTGCTTCACCTATAAATTTTGAGGGTAAAGAAAGAGCATGAAGAATAGAGCGAGTCATACCAAGATTCGTGTGAGAACTATGGGGAGAAATAGTGTGGTGAATAATGGCATACAGTTATAAAAATTCAGAGAAAGCACGAGGTATGTACTTCCCCCATTATCCGTGCATAAAGTTTTAATGCGATGGGACAAATGGTTTTCAGCGAGAGTTCAAAAATGTTTTAAATAAGTGGAAAACTTAGATTTATGTTTCATAAATTAAGAATAAATAAAAAAAGAGTGATCATCAATAAAATTAATGAATTACATGGCACCACTCATGTTTGGAATGTGCATCAGTCCACACACATCAATATGAATGCGTTCAAGAGGGGTTTTGAGAACAAGAAGAACTCGAAGGAGAAAGAAGACATGATATTTTGCTAATTACACAACCATTATAGAAATCAAACTACTTTCATTGAAATCATGAATTTTGAGAATTATTAAATGCATTGTGCGTGTACGGAATTTGACCAAGGTGCGCCATCGCCATACGAGGATTCACAAATTGTTTCGGATTATGATTTGTTGGATTTGTTTGTGGAGCAACCCCAGCTATACGGTCCTTTTCACATTTGCGGCAAGCGTCCAGTAGGTGGTCTCTTTTGTTGAAGGATTTGCAAAAAAAGTACAAATTTTGCAAAATAGGAAGTTTTTCTAAAAAAATTGTTAGTGTCATTCTCTCAACTAACACGTCAGGTGTGTTTAATGGCGGAGGCTTTTTTCCATGTATGAGACGTTTAGTCAAATCGTACAAGGTGACATGAGACGGGTCATTATAGAAAATGTTAATAAACGCGTCGAATGAATTTGAAAAAATCACCCTAAATGACTTCTCGGAAATACGTCATTAGGACACAAATTGGCATCTTTCTCCATTCGTTGCTCAAAATTAAAACAACATTGGAACCTTTTATTCAAAGTTATAAGATACATCCAATCACAATACACTAGTTCCAGTACACAATCTCAACAATCTCTCATAGGATTCTGACCTGCACTCCAATCTCACTTGTTTGGAAATGACAAAAAAAACAAAAAATAAAACAAAAAACAAAAAAACGAATGAATGAATGAATGAATGTTTTTGACATTTTTTTGAATGACATTGACACAAAAAAATGAGCATTATATTTTTCAGCGAATGCGCCAACCATGAGAATACAAACCGCAGCCATTATTTTTGATCTCATCTATAGTTATGGGTGTCACGACAAACAAATAAAGTAAAAGTTAAAGAATCCATGTAAATAAAGAAAGAATACAACAACACACGTCTTAAAGTCTCAAAAAAGCTTACCGAAAAGCTCCCATCGTAAGATATGGTGCTCCTGTCGTATAATTAATGTTGTAATTCACACTCACCTAGAAATATAGGATACAATATAATTATTACATGTAAAAACACACACACACACATATATATATATATATATGTTTCCTATAACAATATGAAAATTTTAATATAGTAATATAGTACATATATATAATTGTACAAATAAAGGCTAGGTACGATTGTGGAATTGTTTTGTGAAATTTAAACAAACCACAACATGATCCAGATAACAGATAAAAAACATAATACCAGATATAACAGATATAACAAATAAAGGTTAGGTAAGATTGTGGAATTGTTTTGTGAAATTTAAATAAACCACAACATGATCCCTCCTACACATCATCCATTATCTCCTACTAAGATGTACAGGGTTTTTAAGGGGTTTTTTTAGGGTTTTTTATGAAGAATTTCTTGAAGAATTTGCATTACCTATAATTAACTTTGGCGTACACGTCATTTCTAACTTTATAGCAAAAACTAGACACGTGTCACCAATTTTTTTTTTAGAGTCTCGATTTCCATACTCGTGTGGTAGATTTCTCTTCACAATTTTTCACATCCAACCAAAAAAAAAATATTCCCAAGCTTTTTCAATGCCCTCAAATCAAAATAAAAATAACAATAACAATCTCTAAATTTTCTCAAACCATTGTGCAAGGTTTGAGATCTTGTCTCTTTAAAATATAAAACCCTTTAGCCCACACTAATTTTGTATTCATATGCAAGATATCTACAGTTTTTAAAAGGTAATTAATCCACATTTATTACTACACTATTTCTTGTTCACCACCCACCTGCACCCGAAAAGCGACTCGTCCTGTGTAGGAAGGGTAAAGGGAGAGAAATAGGGAGGATGGCAGAATTCTCGCCGTCCCAACATCGATCGCAAACCACATTGCCAAGGATCGAGGGGATAGTCACAAACTCCGGGGGGGGTGTGTGGAAACAAAAATTGGAGTAGAGACGAAAATGGGGGGTGTGCGAATAGAAATTGGAGGAGTATAGACAAAAAATTGGAGGGATAGATATATCCACACCCACTAAAGGGGTAGAAACAAAATTGGAGGGACAAAAACTCCTATTGGAGGGGTATTGGAGGGGTTTCGACACTAATAGGGGGGGTGCCCACAAAAAAATGAGCTATTATTGAAGGCATAATTGTTTGTACAAGTCACAAAGGATGTACGGATGCATGCACACGATCATGAACATTTAGTATTTTAGTTTGGAAATGTTGTTATTGACATTTTTAAGTTGTTCATGCGTTTATTATTTATTTATTTGCTTCTCAAATTGTCAAAACTTTTGTTCTCTTTTTCTAACGTATGTACCGACACAATGTTGGTTGTGTTTGATATAATGATAACTTTTTTTCCTTCCTAAATATTAAACCTTCCAATATCTATGTTATTTCTAGGACTTCCTCGGGAATCATTTCACCAATACTAAAGACATTTGTTCACTTCCTAAATGTAAAATTTAAAGAGTCTCTCTTTTCATTCTATAGTTCGCAACTCCCTACGTGTTTTGATTTGTGGAATTATGACGAATAGACATGTTTTTCTTTTCGTTGTTTTTCTCTTTTGAACCCAAAAAAAATGCGCTAACGTTACAAATATGCAGCTTTCTAATAGTATTTCCAATGTTAGTTTTTATGACGTCAAAATCCTTCGATATTGAGCAAAAATTTGAACTATGTATCAATCTGATTTGAAAATTAATCAAACTGGATGAATTGTAAAATGGAACGAAATATAATGAATACCTTGCAAGGTTACTCATGTTAGTATATTTACTCCCATGTTCGTTTTTTAGTCTTGGTTTTGCCTTTTCCTTCCTTTTGTTCCCATGTACTCCAATGGTTCCATCGCATTTTCTCAATAAAGGTCATTGTATAAAATATTGTTGCGTATCGAACGGATTTCATTGATACTGTTATGGTGTGTGACCATGTAGCTATTACTTATAGATGTAGCTTTGTTTTTCACTTAAAACTTTACAGATTGTTTTTTAGGGTGTTCAAGTGTCCTATAATTTTTGAAGATTCAAAAATATAAACGTCGATTAGATTTAAATGTTTATGAAACTGTAGATGTTTAGGTTTTTGTGGCATTATGATGTCATGCTTGTGAAGGCGTCGATATTACTAGCTTTAAGACTTTCAACTATGGTTGTTTTTTTTTTTTGTAATTTCTCACTTAACCAGTCACCAAACTACGTCCAAAGATAATCAAAACAATATTTCTAAGAGCTCTTGTATTTCATACCATTTTAGTTGTGTTTCATTCCAAGAAGAGGGAAAGTGAAGAATTGAAAAGGGAAAGGGAATGGCGATGACGGCGTAGACTTTCGCAAAGGATCCCCCTACATTTTTTCTCCATACATCTGTAGGGTAGAAAAAAAAAAAAAAAAAAACGTTTACTCTACCCCATGCAAAAATGTTCAAAATGGTGTGACACGCGCAAAAACGTTTTCCTATTTTTTGGTGAAGTGTTACTTTAACTAAAATTAACTCTGAATTCAATTTACATTGGAGTTTTATGATGAGCGGAATGAGGCAACAATGGGTCGACAAGGTGAAAAATCCAAACTGAAGTCCACATTCAATTTCAGGATAGTGTAAATTGTACTGATTTTTACATTTTTTTCATACTGCAAATAGTTTTCTGTGCAGCATTCATCTTTACTCTTCCAACTTTCACTAAAACTGAATTTTGTTTCCTCCTCCACAAAATTACAGTTCCTTCGTCATAGGCTTTTCCCTTTCTTCCTTTTTTTTTATGGTTTGGTTGATCCTTTCAATCTATTTCACCAAGTCTTCCAGAAAATCACAAACGCGCCAAACTACTACTCCCCTCATAACCCTATCCAATCCGAAAAGGTCAATCGGAAGTGACACCTCATACAACGCACTAACTTATAAAACCGAATGCTTTGTCACTGGGCTCGCGAGAAGGTACACTGCCCATCGTTGTTAGTGTTAATAACACTAATCCTATCACGGCTTTTTTTGGCCAAAAATCACAAAATAGAGTTAACAACGTTATTTAAAGAAGTGGACCAAAATCCACCACGTCACCTTGCACTAAATTAGTATTATTGATTCTAATTTTGCATTTATACTACTTTTTCTTTAACACTAATAACGATGTGGGGTATACTTTTGGAGAAGGAGGACCTTTCGGAGGTTCCGATGGGGTCCAACAGCCCGACGACAGAGATGGTGTATTTTTCTTCTCTCCCATCACTCTCTTTCACTCACTCACTCACAAAGTAGAACACTATTTTTTTCCGATACCAATTGATAGGACCAATAACAAGATTTTGCACAATACAAGTGGAAGCATAACACAAATAAAATTACGATGGACACACGAGCATCGACCCAAAACTCATGTTCCGCTAAATCTTTTCTCACTCTTACAACATTTCTTCCTCACTAAACCTTTCAGCGAACCTGAAGTCTAACTTAGTGTACAAGGCAAAGCTTGCGACTGATTCTCCACTATTCCTCCACAAACATAAACAAGGCAAAATTTGACCGATATTTAACAATAGGAAAAACGCTCAATGAAACGTAGACAAGCTTTCCACGAAAAAAAACGAAACAACTTGTGTCCCGTACCGTAACACACAAAGGAACATCTATACCGCACGATATGAAAAAAAACCAAAACAACATACTAAACCGATTTCGTTCAAGTGATGCGAACCCAACGGAACCACCAATTCGCATGATGTTCCAACATCTCCCTCTCCATCTCCCTCTCCCTCTCACTCTCCCTCTCCCTCTCCCTCTCCCTCTCCCTCTCCCTCTCCCTCTCCCTCTCCCTCTCCTCTCCCTCTCCCTCTCCCTCTCCCTCTCCCTCTCCTTCTCCCCCACCTCATTCTCTCTCCCTCCCTCTCTTTCCCTCTCCTTCCCTCTCCTTCCCTCTCCTTCCCTCTCTCCCTCTTATTTTCTTATTTACTGTTCCGATCCTTTCCATGTATCGAAAGGAGGCGTTTCAGAGTTATGAAAACTTTTGTCCATAAAGAATTCCGGATAGCGAAGCCCGGAAACTTCCGATAATGGAACCGCCGCCGATATTTCGGAAATTTCTTCAGAGGTCAAATGTACGGAAAGCGAGGCGATATTCTCCTCCAAATTTGCCAGTTTGGTGGTTCCTAAAATAGGAAAATTAAAGGAAAAAATTAAAGAAAAGGAAAAGAAAAAATAGAAAGAAAACGGAGCTCAATTTCTTTGGGATTTGCAAGAATGATGGGAAAAGTTAGGGATTTTGCAGGCAAGGGAGCGTGGGGAGAAAGCTAGCGTAGGGGAGAGGGAGTTAGAGAGAGGGAGAGGGAGGGGAGTAAGAATGGAGACGGAAAGGGAGAGGGGGATAGGGGATGGTGAAGAGGTCGACAAAAATATAAAAAGGGACAAAGAGAGAGAGGAAAGTCATGCCACTGAGCTTTCTATGAGTAAGACAACAAAAAGACAGAAAAAAAAGAGCAAGAGAGATGGAGAGGGCAAAAGAAAAGGAGGGAGGGAACGAGGGAGAGGGAAGGAGAGAGGAGGAAAGAGGGAGAAAGAGAGGAGAGAGAGAAAGGGGGAGGGGGAGGGGGAGGGGGAGGGAGGGGGAGGGAGAGGGAGGCAGAGGGAGAGGGAGAGGGAGAAAGAGAAATAGAGAATCGTTTCTAAGATTCATTTCTTTCGGAAACCCATTCCATTTTAAAATCTATCAACTTCTTCTAAATCCATCTATCGTTCACTTATTCGTTTAGTGCGTTCATACTTTGTTCCTTTATATATTCACTTTTAATTATCCATTTACTAGTCTGTTTAATTAGTCATTAAATTATTTGTTTAATTAGTTATTTAATTGTTTGTTAAATGAGTCATTTAAAAATTTGTTTAACAAGTCATTTAGTTACTTCTCCTATTATCCATTTAATTTATTTGTTTAATCAATCATTTAGTTGTTTACTTAATTAATCATTTAGTTATTTGTTTAATTAGTCATTTTAATTTATTTATTTAATTAGTGATTAAGTGATTATTTATTATTTATTATTATTTCTTATTTGTTATTTATTTTATTTATTATTGTTGATTATTGTTTATTATTTATACCCGGTGTTGGGACCACATCTGATCCTTGAATTTATCTGAGAGGAAGAGGGAGAAACGATATTATTATTTGTTATTAGTTATTATTATTCATTATTGTTTATTATTATTATTTATTATTATTATTTATTATTATTTATAATTGTTTATTATTATTTATTCTTGTTTGTTATTAATTATTATTATTATTTATTATTTATTAATTATACCTGGTATAGGGACCACATCTGATCCTTGATTTTGGACCCATGCGAGTGCCAGCTGTCCCGGTGTACTTCTTTTTTTGGCCGCCAGCTCAGCCACTCTCTCGTAAAGAGTTCGATTTTTTTCCAAATTTTCGGGCGAAAACCGCGGTGTTAGCTGGTGGTGAAAAAATAAAAAACAAAAAACATAAAAAAATGTCAAGAATAAGGTTTTGCTAAAAAAAAAAAGAGAAAGAAAAGAAATGGAAAAAGAAGGGTATTAACGAAAGGATGTACGAGTCTATGTTTTTTACTGCCTTTAGATTTTCATGAATATTAGTATTTTTTTGTTTTTTATTTTTTTGACTCTCAAATACTCGTCGATTAATTTCCGGTATATATATTTTTTGTGTGATTTTTGAGTGAAATTATAAAAAGGAATTTGTTAAGATTTTCTTAAGGTGTTAGTTTTTTTTATAATATTTTAGGCTTAATTTATTTCAGAAGATTAGCAAAAAGTGGACAAAAACTCCAAAGTGGTCCAAACCATTAGACACCAGATTAAATAAAACTAACAAAAAAAAAGATAAAAAATTAAATAAACTGAAAAAAAAAGAGAAAAAATAAATAAGCTTTAAAAAAAAGAGAAAAAAAACAAATAAACGTAGAAAAAAAAGGGAAAAAAATTAAAAAATTAGGAAAAAAATCGGAACAATAATAAATAAGTGCATGGGAAAAATATGTCACTGAAAATAATAATAAAAAAAAAATTACTTACGTTTCGAAAATCTGACGGTTCTATAGCCTCGATTACAGCTTTTCCAGAAAAAAATCCTCGACCGAGAGGACTATAAGCCACTATTCCTATTCCAAGCTCTCTGAAAAAAAACAAATACAAAAAACGGAATACATTAAAAAAATATGTTCACAAATTTAAGTGTCACAAAAAAAAAAAAAAAAAAACACAAAAAAAAAAAAAAAATATATATATATATGTTCACAAATTAACCTCTGAAAAAAAAAAAAAAAAAAAAAAAAAAAAAACAAAGAATACCAATAAAAATATTCAAAAAAAAAATACATTCACCAATTAACCTCTGAAACCAAAAAAAAAAAAAAAGACAGAGAGACTCTATACCGCAAAAATGTTGCGAATACAAACAAAAATGTAACTGAGTGATTCACTTTATATAATTTTTGGTTCCTGTCATATAACCTTGAAATGATTTTCCTAATTTTGTGTACGTTTTTTATGTTAACTATGTCAAAAGAAAAAAAAAATCTTTAAATTTTCTTACCGACAAGTAAGAACCATTTCATTTTCGATATCTTGTGTCCAAATGAAATGACTCTTAAACTGGAAAATAAAATTTAAAATTGAAATTAAAATTTATAATGAAGCTAAAACTCCGCAGCTAAAAAAATTTCTCACCAACGAGTAGGAATTATTTCCTCTTCTAGACGTCTTGAGTCCAAAAGATATAAATTTTATTATTGAAGAAAAATAAATTGAAACTATAACTTTAAAAAACGTAACATTTTTTCTACATGAAATGGAAATTCCTTTATCTTTACCATCTCGTGTCCATACAAATTAAATCTTAAAATCGAAAACAAAATTTTGTAACTGAAACCAGAATTAGAATTGAAAATTTAACAATTGAAACTAAACTAGAATTTAAAAAAAGAAAGTAGCAATTTTTCTTCCCGACAAGTAGGAATTACTTCGTCTTCGACGTCTCCGGTCCCAAAAAAATAAAGAAAAAAATAACATTGAAATCAAAATTTAAACTAAAACTAAAACCGAAACTAAAATCGAAAGTAAAATTCTAAAGTTTTCTTACCGACAAGTAGGAATTATGTCGTCTTCTACGTCTCGAGTCCAAAGGGACCATTCCAATTGAACGGCTGTGATTGGATGAATTTTGTGAGCTCTCCGTATCGTCGACGAACTCGCTTCCGAAAGACCCAAATACTTCACTTTTCCTTCTTCCACTAATTTTTTCATTTCTCCCACCTGCAAAAACCACCCACAAAACTTTTCAAAATCCCTTAAAAACACTTTAAGCCCCTTCAAAACCCTTCAAAAATCCTTCGAAAAAAACCTTTAAAAACCATAAAAAAACCAAAAAACTCTAAGAAAAAACGCCTAAAAAACAGTAACAAAACCCTCATAATTTTGAGGAAAAAAAAATCAAAAAAACCCTAAAAACACCTAAAAACGCCCTTAAAAACACCCTTAAAATAAAAACTCAAAAACAGAAAAACATAGAGAATTACCCAAAAATCAGTGAACTTCACAATATAGTCACCTTCCTATGCACTTTCCAATAACTCCATTTTCTTCTTCCATTGAACTTTTCGTTTATCTGAATTGCCAAAACACCTTTCAGAAAACCCTAGAAAAACCTAACAAACACCACAAAAACGCTAAAAATCTTTAAAAAGACAAAAACCAAAAAAAACAATCCAGTAATTTCATAATAAATCCCAAATTATTTGCAGTAGGAGAGTGAGAGACGCTTCCATTTCCAAGAGTAACAAATTTTTAGTTTTTAAGATTTCTTTTCTTTTTCATGAAAATTACTTTTTTCAGAACCAAAGTTCATCAAAACCAAAAACGTATCTACGCTGTTATGTTTTTCACATTTAGAAAAACAAATGGCTCCACATTTTCACATTTCCTCATTTTCTCATTTTCCCATTTTCCCATATTCCCATTTCCCCATTTTCTCAAATTTTCCGCTTTCTCATTTTCCCATTTTCCCATTTCCCCATATTCTCATCATCTCCTTCTCCCATTTCCAATTATCCATTTTCAAAAAACACGAAAGAATCCGTACCGTAGCCTCGATCGGTACTTTAACATCGACTCGATGTTGGTAGTAAAGATCAATGCAATCGATATCGAGTCTTTTTAAACTCGCTTCACAAGCGTCTCGAACATATTTGGGACCGCCTCGAACTTTCCAATTTCCATCTTCATCCATATAATTTCCAAATTTCGTCGCAATTTGAACCTTTTCTCGAATTCCTTTGATAGCCTATAAGATAAGAAAAAGAGGAGAAAACCGTCCTAGAAAAGTTAGTTAACATGAACTTTACTCTACTGCCAACAAAAGCTCCCTCCTTTTCCACCTCCATCCCTCCCTCGCTCCCTCTCTCCCTCTCTCCCTCGTTCCCTCGCTCCCTCCCTCGCCCCCTCGCTCCCTCCCCCGTCCCCTCGCTCCCTCCCTCGCTCCCTCCCTCTCCCCCTCCCTCCCTCCCTCGCTCGCTCCCTCCCTCCCTCCCTCCCTCCCTCCCTCCTCCCTCCCTCTCCCTCCCTCACCTTCCCCACAAGAATTTCATTAGTGTGCGGTCCGTATATGTCGGCGGTATCGAGAAAAGTGATTCCTTTTTCTACCCCTTTACTAATTAGGGCCACCATATCGTCCTCCGGTTTCGGAGCTCCGTAAGCCGCGGACATTCCCATACATCCTAATCCTTGTTCGGAAACTTCCAAACCTTCGGTACCGAGTCGTTTGCGACCGACAACTGAAAATTGTTGTACATGGAACACCCAAGGATTATGTAAATTGATGTCAATGTCGATTGAAACAACTGACTGTTTTTGTGAAATATTATTTGATAATTATGTTGTTCAAAAAATTACATGCTATACCAAAAATTACAAGGATTACAAGTTCACAGATCAACAAGAAATTCGAGAAATTGAGTTCATAGGTTTGAATTTGTGGCTTAAAAAAACATAGAATACTAGGGATCAAGTTTAACGGCTAACTTAAGAACCAAAAATATCCAATTGAAGCGATAAAAAGAATGGAAGTACAATGGTAAGTTATGGTGAATTATTTCAAAACGATACTCAATCTTATAGATTTTTGATACATGAACAAAGAAAACGGAAAATCTCTAACGAGGTTTTTTCGACGATTTCAAATCTCAAATCTCCAAGATGCGATGTTCAAATTCCAACGCATATTGACACAAATTTCAGCATTTTTAGTGTAGAAAATGGTACAATTCACCCATTGCATGAAAAAAAGTACAACAAATCAACAAACATTTTGACGTTCTAAACTACATCATTTTTGTTCATTTTTGTTCATTTTTGTTCATTTTTGTTAAGTGATTTTGAGCAATTTATCACATCAATATTCCAACAAACTATCTTCTAAATTTCAACAAATTACAAATATAGCATACATGTTTTTTTAGCTTTTCAAACGAAAATTTGAGAATATTAGAAATGTATGAAAAAAGACACAAATTTTACAATAAAAAATCTCTAAAATAACGGTAAAAACGTGGGTAAAGCAATATAAGACGTAAAAAAATCAATAACGATAAACATTTATTTGAAATTGAACTCAACAAAAAAAAAAAAAAAACAAGAACAACCAAAAACATACTCGATATTTAATTGTTCACATGGAAAAAAAATGAAACTTATTTGCTCAATTTTCAAAAGAAAAAGTGTAAATTTAAAAAAATAAAACATATCCAAAAAAGAGAAAAAGAGAAAAAGAAATACAAAAATTCAAGAATTAAGCATGAGAACAAACCAAAAAATGAAAAAAAAAAAAATAATAATAAATAAATAATACCAATTTCAGCCATAGTTGCGAAAAACCCTTCCCTCCTTTTTGGACACAGCGTAAAACCCTAAAAACATCTAAAAGAGGTGAAAAAAAAAACAAAGAAAAGAACGTTTTTTTAAAAAAGCTCGGCGGAATTTTGTATTACTAGTAAATCAACGCCCGTTACACGGGCATGTACCCTGTCCACTTAATCATGCCCGTACTGCGGAATCACGGCAACGTCACGTTGTGCCAGCCGTACGGCGCTCTGTAGCACTGACGCACGGCAACGTCACGTTGTGCCAACGGTACGGCGGTCCGTACTGCGGACGATCGCACGGCAACGATACAGTACATTGTGCCACCGGTCTGGCGGTTTGTACACCGACGGTTGCAACGTTATATTACGTTAGTGGTACGGCGGTCTGTACACTGTCGGTTGGCAATGTTATTTTTACGCCATCCGTACGGCAGTCTGTACACGCTACATTGTGCCAAAGGTACGGCGGTCCGTATTGCGGACGCACGGCAACGTAAAGTTGTGCCAACCGTACGCGGTTTCTACTGCGGACTGTTGGCAATTTTATATTACGCCAGCGGTACGTTGTCTGTACTACGACGGCTGGCAACGTCGAATTATGCTAGCCGTACGTGGTCCGTACTGCGAACGCACGGCAAAGTCAAATTATGCCAACGTTACGCGGTCCGTACTGCGGACGCACGGCAACGTTATATTATGCCGGCGGTACGACGGTTCGTACTGCGGACGCACGGCAACGTCAAATTGTGCCAACCGTACGCGGTCTGTACCGCTGACGCACGGCAACGTTACAATACGCCATTCGTACGGCGGTTTGCACAGCGACGGACGGCAGCGCTACATCGTGCTAGCTGTACGACGGTCCGTACTGCGGACGGACTGAAAAAAATCGAGACAGACACAGCGCCTATATAAGGGTTTCCAGAAAGGCAAGTTCTCTTATTTATATACTGACTAGTAAATCAATGCCCGTTACACAGGCAAAGGTCGTGTTGTGTGTGTTTAAGGTTGTATAGAGTTTTTGTATTCTATATATTTGGGAACAACAACAGATGGGTTTTTGTATGAACTATACAAATGTAAATTATATATGGTAATAACAACCATAGGGTGTTTTGATTTACAACACAAATATAGACAATTTTAAACCGCGATAATGTCCCATGTAAGATGTCATTCTGTGCAAACAAACATGTTTTGAAGTTCATAATTATATTTAGTCAACTTCCAAAACAGGAATATTGTAATTAAGATTAAATGGGTTTATTGATGACTGAGTGTCACCTTTGTAATAACGTTCAATGGTGTGTTGCGCTATCAATTTCAACTGACTAACTATACTTAACTAACCATTCTCCGCCCATATGTATGTGTAACTGTCATAAAGCAAATGTTTATTTTTAGCTACAGCTTTCATGTTGATGTGTTTTGTTACACAATATGATTTTGTTCACATAAATCAATCAATGCCCGTTACACGGACATGATTCGTGTCGTGTTTTGTTATGCTTGTTATATGGGCATGTATCGTGTGTTGTTTTATCACGCTTTGTTGAGCCTTACCAAAGTATTATACAAATATACGTATATGTGTTCAATAAGCAATTGTACGACATGCATTATATGTAAAGAGTCTCTGTGTAACTTTTATTTAAACAACACCCATAGAGTGATGGTATAAACATAGAAATATACACACTTCCAAACAGCAAGAATATTCCATTGAAAAATAGTGGTGTTAGAACATAAGTGTGTCGAAGTATGTATACTTATGCAGCTTACTTTAAAACGTTAACAACCCAATTACGATTAAACATAATTTTTGATATTAACTTTTAATATCTCTGACAATGTTACAGATAAGTTTCTTTCGAAACTTATTTATTTCACTATTGTAAAAGAAATGTCAATTTTCACATTGGATTTCCCTCTTGTTTATGGAAACATCTAAATACACCATGGATTGCTATTAGTGTTAGACACATTGATTCAACACTCTTTTTTTTTCCTATCTCGTTTGTTTTTTCTCCCCCGTCCCTCTCTCTTGTTGTCTCTCCCCTCTCCCTCTCTCTCTCCCTCTTCGTCTTTTATCTCTCTTCTCTCCCTCTTTCTTGTTGTCCGTTCATATATTGTTGGTTCACATATTGTTGGTTCATATCTTTCCAGTGCATATATTGTCTGTTTATAAATTGTCGATTCATATATTGTCGATTCGTACTTTGGCAATTCATATCCTGTAGGTTCATATATTGTTGGTTCACATATTGTTGGTTCAGATATTGTCTGTTTATATATTGTCTCCTTATACATTATCAGTTCGTACATTTGCAGTTCATATCTTGTAGGTTCATATATTGTTGGTTCACATCTTGTCTGTTCGTACATTGTCGGATACATATTGTGAGTTCTTGTTCAACTCGAATATGCGTACTGACGTCTACACACTTTGCAACAACAACCATAGGGTGTTTGCGTTAAAGTCACATACGCATCATAAACTCTTTTAAACTGCAATAGTGAAGTAACATATGCTAACTGACATCTACACATTTTGTGTCGCTTTCATAAATCAACCCCAATTTAAAACAAAAAAAATGCAATGATATATTATTACTGCTTGTATATTTCACGACTTAGCAACGTATTTGCATGTAGTATGAATTGTAAATCAACAACAATAATAATATATCCCTCTATTAATAACCGTTTATTACAAATTACAATATTTCGTAATCTTTCATGTGATATGTATTTTTAAGCATCAATTGAGTCGGGATGGCACACGCGTACCTTTTCCTTTTTTGCTCTTGCGATGTTAAATCAACAACAATAATAATTTATCCCTCTATTAATAACCGTTTCTTACGAATTACAATATTTCGTAATCTTTCATTTGATATGTAATTTTAGACATCAATTGAGCCGGGATGGCACACGCGTACCTATTTTTTTTTCTCTTGCGATGTATGCTGAGGCATCAATTTTGCACCGACTGCACATGGGAACATGGGTCGTGGTCATAAGGGACATCTTGTTTTGGGTCGCACGGACGTACAAACATCGCCGCGCGCGCGCACAAATATCGCCTATTTAAGGTTTTAAACACGGCAGCCGAAGGTCTATAATTTTTAATCGAAAAAAACTGATTTTTAATTTTGTATTTTTTCTCTTGAGAGTAGTAATACACTCTTCATGGGAACAAAACTATAGGGTTATTTGATCAGTTAAAGTCTTTTTTTTTACGGTACTGCCTGTGGTCGTTCGTAGATACTGGCGGGCGAAAATGTTGCATTACGCCAGCGGTACGGCAGTCCCTATTGCAGACGATCACACGGCAACGTTACTTAGTATTAGTTTATATATTGTTGGTTCACATATTTTCGGTTTATATATTGTCTCTTCATATATTGTCTGTTCGTACATTTGCATTTCATATCTTGTAGGTTCATATATTGTTAGTTCGTACATTGTCGGATCACATATTGTAAGTTCTTGTTCAGCTCGAATATGCGTACTCATTTACGCATGAACTAAACCGAAATGACACACCCATACAAATACTTGAGAGCTACAAAGATCTTGCGTTTTTGGTATTTTTTGGGTTTAATGACATAAGTTACCATATGTAAAAATAAGGCCAAAGTGATTGAAAGGAAGGCCATTCTTGTTTTTTTTTGTTAGAGTGAAGGTGGTTGTCGATGAAAATCACTAATTTTAGAATAGAATTTTACACAATTGAAAATTTTCTGTACAAGACATTGCAACATTCCATGGACTAAAATTCAGTTTTGGATAAGGTTAACATTCTGATCAACCACTCAACTCAAGACACACAATTTAGCATGCGTACTTTTCTTTTAGTGCAAATTTTAACCTCAACAAAAGTACAAAAAAGGCCAAATTTCAAAACATTCCTAAGTTCATCTTTGACTACTCCAAGAGCCCGTTTCTGTTGTACACGGTAGGTGTCAGGGTAATTTCTCGTACTTGTTCTCGACTTTAACTTTTACAAAACATACAAAATACACTTTAAAATGAAAGTTGTTTACCCCAACTGCTAGATTTTTTTGTAGATGATGGATAAGTATTTCTCCAGAAAATAGAGATTACTTTTGTTTTTGCTGCTCTTATTCTTTTTGACGAACTTAAAATCCTAAGTTCTCATACATAAAGCTTTTGCGAGCCACTTTCTGAAAAAAGCTCGTTCCATTTTAGACCATTAAGGCCTCACAATTCAACATCTTCATTTGAGAACTAAATTTGAGATCTCATTCATCCATCACCCCATATGGATTCAATAAACATTTCCAAAAAACACACACTGCTTAACGGTACGCTACAACAACAGACAAAAGCTGTTCTAGAGTGAATAACACTACCTACCTTCATTAGACTTCATGAATTATCAGCATTGACTTATAATAAAAACAAATAACAAGTTTAAAAAGCAAATAAGTAATAAATTGAATTATGCAATGTGGTTCATTTTGGGCCATTTACGTAGTGTTATTAACAATAATTTATGATTGTGTCAAAAAAAACACACAAAAATTAGTGTGGTCTAAGTTTCATAGTCATGGGCAGTGTACCACACCATACAAAACACTAAACAGAGCCTGTTCAACGACAGAGCTTATTCCATTGTTCAATAACTATTTTTCCAATGAAACGTACTTGCAAAAACATATCAACCCATCAATGAAAAGTGCGAAAACGCGCGCAAACACTATATCTGGTAAGCCCCGTGTTATATATGCATTGCAACCGGAAAACACATATAACACGCTTATAATACGGGGTTACTAGACAGCACTTTTGCAAGCATTTACACACTTCTTTAGTTAAACTATCGACATTTGAATTCCGACAAAAACCATAAGGGACTCGTTCGTAAAAACACATAAAAAGGCACACACACATTAAGAGCACAAAAGAGTCAACGTTTTCGGTCGAGACATACTTTGGAGCAAAATACCATCTGCTCACTCTTATCTATTGACCAACCAATATTAGTGTTGACTTATACCATCACTCAGGTCTAAAAAAATGCCTTTTTCCTCACCCAATCAAGTGCAGTATTTCGATCGTAAATCATAGCCACAGCCATTGACTGCCTAAGGAAAAAAAAAATAGTATGGATGGTATACACACTCCACACAGCTGTGCCTCCTCTATAGGAAAAGGTTCAACTTGCCAGTATTTAAAGTTTGAAAATGAAAAGTATTAAAGCTGGTAGGAAAAGGAGAGACTCGTGAATCGTAAATTTAAACCACCTCCAACATACCACCAACCCTAGTCTTCTTGGGATCCCCCTAAGACACCGTTAACCCGATTTCCAAAAACCTACACCTGCTCTTATATTGCTCCACGAACAGGATCACCAATTCCTTTTTTTGCACTAAATTTTCAAATAACACTCCATAAAACTCCATAGAACTCCATAAAACTCCTTAAAACTCCGTAAAACGGATACCATAGAAGCTTTTCCAAACCGGCATTCCCTTTACGTCGCCAATTCACAAGGACATTTTTCAAGGACCGTTTGAAGAACACGATCGACTCCCCCTAAGAGCTGCGATTTTCCGTTTTTAACTCTTTGTCCTGAAGACTGTTTCCTCTCTCCTCCCCATGACCTCACAGTAATAGGTCTCATAAGGCACCGTGTACAGAATGTTGTGGGTGGGAAAACACAACTTTGCTCATGCAAACGCCATTATACATTTGAGAGCCGCGAGCCAAAGCAATAACTCACCTCATTTTCGAACTCGAAATAGGAAAGGCACAGAGATATGCGCTCCCAAAATTATGGAATGGAAGTACGGCTGATGAAAAAACATCATCAGTGGATTGCAAAATGGCATTTTTTGCATTTCTGGTAATGCTCCTCCGGCAGTACCAGAAAAGTGGTTCGAAATACCTCGACCAGATGTTTGTCCAACTGCCCAAAAATATGGCCATGCAACAGGAGGACGGCGTGAGGATAAGCACACGATTGAGTTTCCATGCAAAAACCGAAACAGTTACACAATTTTTTCGATACACACACATTGAGTTTCTATGCAACGATCCAAAACAGTTCTACGCAATTTATGCCGCACAGTTTTTGCCTCAAATTGCCTTGTAACTGGGTCAAATACTAGAACCCCAAGTCGGATACAAAAATGCATAGATGAATTTTGAACTTACCAAAAAAAAAGGGATCTACTCGCCCATGTTTCTACGAACCGTCAGGATTTCGTCCCGAAGGCGTGTCAGTCCAAGTCGGGGAACCAACAGCTTGACGATGTGACACCTGTTGATTCTGTTGCTGATCTCCTGACTGTTGTTGAACCCACTCATAAACCTTTTGTTGCTGGGGTGATCTCATTCCAGGAAAAGGAAGTAAATTATCATCTGTTCCATGTACCGCATCAAAACCAGATGGACCGCTAGTAGTATTTGAAGTTGTATTGAACCCAGACGGCTTATTTTTACCACCACCCCAGAGACTTGTAGCGGCTCCTTCCCACTGATTAATGCTTTGACCAAAAGTTTGACTATCTTTAAAACTCTCATGAGTAGGCCTCGGCCTGACATGAGTATATTGATCTAACCATCCATAGTCATCACTCGGAAACGCTCCTCCTGTCGAAGGTGAGTCAATCCAGGGTTGAAGTTGCCTAATGTTACCACTCACTGGAGTTTTCTGAATGCTTGATGAACCGACAAACCCTAAATTTGGAGAGTAATGACCGTGTGTTTGCCCAGCAGCAAGATTTTGATGAACACTTTCTGTCGCCTCAGGAAGAGAGGCCGTGTCTCCACCAATACCATTTGAAAACCCTGAGTTTCTGGTAGGAGGTACCCATCCTCCCTCCATACCGGAATTATTTTGTCCCAAACCCATACCAGAGACTATACCTGACCCAACGACGTTTCCTTGTAACAATCCACTCCCATTCCGACCAATCACACCATTTTGGGGAGTAGAGCTCCGATGAACACGATCTATCATGGGGAGTCGAGGATCATTTTGCATGAAGAGACTTGAGGAAGGTTGTGCCATAAGATTTTCATTTGCATCAAAATATGAAGAGTAAGCAGTTTCTGAGTTTCCGGGGCGTTGAGAGGCATGAGGATGTTGTATATACCCGACTTGGGGACCTCGAGGCCCAGAAATGCTCGCTGTTGTTCCATTCAGGACGTGAGTTCCCTGTTTTGTTAAGTAATTCCCATCCTCCAACTGTCTCTGCGGGTCTGGCGGGTTACCGATAATATGACCCGTAGAGAAAGTCCTCTGACCAGACCGTCCATTCATCGATTCATGCTGTTGACTCTCCTGAATTGTATTGCCTTGATATGACCCATACAAACGTGTTGCAATGTCCCCCAGGGACCCAGGGGGGAAAGGAGAGCCCCTGTACTGTGGAGGAGGATTGGGCAAGGGTCCTGAAGGAGGATACGTGGAAGCCGCCTGGAAATTGGATAAAGCCCCAAGAAGAGATTGTAGACTTGCTGAACTTGCATTTGTGGGTTGTTGGTATCCTCCAATTTCTGATCCATAAAGCTGTGAAGAGCTTTGATTTTGATTTACCTGCCCATCACTAACATTTTCCTGAATATAACCAGTTTGTCGAATATTGTAATCAAGTGAATTGACAGGTTGACGCACCGGATGAGGCTGTTGTCCCGATGACAAACCCAATAACGAGCTCAGAAGGGCAAAATCCAAACCACTGGTGCTGGCCGGAGCTCCAGACATGTTCTTCACTGTATCCATACCATTGACTGCCTTGTTTCCCCCATTTCGCTTCATCCATTCTTGAAGAGAAGGAGCTGATGAGGGCAATTCATTTTCAGGCCGTACTACTCTACCAGCATTCTGGGCCCGAGAATCCAACGAAGCACTATTGAAAAGTACACCAGGGGGAGGCAAACCATCATTGAAAGCCTCAGCCTGAAAATGGGACGGAGTCTCCAAAGGTAATTTAAAATTATCACCATGCCCATGAGGCACTGCGTGTTGGAAAAGATTTGATCCTGCATTCACAGCATGAGGGACAGGAGACCCAGCATTCCTCTCCCATTGGCCTACTGGAGAAGCCCAGCTTGATGTCTCAGGGTTAGATATGGGAGCTCCACTAGAAACCACCACTATCTCGGAATTCTTCGCAGTAGTCTCCAAGAGAGGAATGTGGTTGGTCGGTACGGTTACCAATGGCGGAGGTGTATGTGGTTGCAATCCTGTAGAAATAGAAAGAGCTTGTCGATCGACTGTTTTTGATGTGACACCCAATTGGTGACCTGATTCATTCTGAACAGCAAGTCTAGGACTTGCTTTCGACCCCGGAACAGGAATAACTTGTTCTTTTTGTACGGCTGGCCTAAAAACAATTACCTCTTCCTGATCCATTTCCTCCAAATTTGGCGTTTGCATCTGAACCGTAGGATCCACATCTTCAAGTTCATCTTGAAGCAACTTCTCAACCTGCCGTTCCTGATGCTGCATTTGTCTCATCTGCTCAAGCTCCAATTCTTTCTGCTTTTGCCATTTTTCTTCATCAGGATCTAATTCTGGTGCCGCTTTTCCATCCTCCATAGCCCAAGCAGGCTCATCTTCTCCATCATCTTGCCCCTCTTGACCCTCGTGCTCCTCCTCTTGCGCTTCATCCCAGGCCTCCAGACCATTTTCCAGAGCAACACCCTCTACCACTTCCTTTGAGGATCCACCTTTTTCACCCACCTCATTCAGTGCCGAAATAGAAGTCTCCTTTCCTATCTCAGCAACGTTCAGCTCTGGCAAAACCGGTCCAGCTGTCTCTTCTTCGGATAGACCAGCATTAATTTTCACAGGAGCTCCCTGCCCAGCTATAACAAACCTGCCTGCATTCTCATCCAACCCGAAACCCTGCCCTGTGCCAACAAAACATTTAGCTAACTTATTTCCTGCTTTTAAAATTCTTCTCAAACGAACCTGCTGTTCCGGACCACCGGCTCCCATTCTTTGCATTGGTTTTGAATAGTCCAAACTGTTTTGTATGAGCACTAGTGGCTGAAATCCTCGCAACTCATAATCTTCCCACAGAGGTGTACCCTGGTCAAGGCGCTCTAAGACAGCATCATTTGACTCCAGTATATTAGACTTGTTTGATTCCCCTCCATTGTGGCCTTCTGCTGCCATTTGGTAAAGGATGAAGTTCAAGAGTGCCACAATTTGGCCCCAAAAAAAAGCTCGCGCCTTCCCCTGTCTGTCACTCATTTCTGATCCAATCGCCATCTCACTATAAGAAGCCAACCACTCTAACAAAACCAACACCGCTGGCATAACGGGACTCTTTAGAGGCTGAGTTGAGGCAAGTAATCGGCGGACGAGCCTTCCAGCACATTCAAATAGTGCTGTGAAGGTGTGTTGGAAGAGCTGGGAGCGTTGCAATACTTCAGCGTATGTAGGAGTATAGTTTTCCGGACTCGAGTTGATGTTCAGTGCAGTGAAAATCAAAATAACTATCAGCTGTACTATTCCAGCGGCCCCGCCACTACCACTACCTATGCCATTGCGATGGTCGGAGCCAAGTCCTGCCTCCAGATTCAAATCCTCGACAGCTAAAAGCTCCTCCAATTCCCTCACAGTTGCAAGGTATACTTCTGGAAATGACTCAATACTGCAAAAAAGTAGCAATGTGTCCCATGTAAGCATGAATGGTTGGCCATTTGTTTACCATTTGACACATACACTATATACACTTCTGTGGATATTGTCCAAAAGGATACACAAATACAGCTATATGACACATAACAAGTGATGAAAAGAATTTAGACAAACTCCTTGTACTTACTAATACCCTATTTTGGCAAAATACCTGCTGATTACAGGGTCAAAAATAGCACAAAGATCAAGATACCAGGTTCCTTTCCAAACAGGTTCCGTTCCGGTACTTCTGTCCACAAATTGGTTGGATTCGAATTTGCCATTATGTAATCAGAAAATTGCCACTGACACGCTTTCATACGTATCCTTGTTCTCAAAGAGGTTTTCAGTATTTAACTATGCAAAGACGAACGGATAATTGGTGGCTATTGGTTTAGTAAAGCAAATTTACTTCAGAAATTGAATTCAGTTCATTTTGCAAAAGAGCAAAGTCCTTTGTTTGGTTTGCAATATTTCCTCCCAAACCAGGTTGAACAGGAGTGAGCGCTACATGAAAATTTCACGTATTTAAGCCACAAAAAAAGGGGGGGGGGGAGGGTTGGCCTTTCCGTTTGATAGGGAAGACATAAGAAAGAAAACCAACAGCAAAATCGATGAAAAATTCTATACATCATAGACAGCTGTCTTGGTGCTGATTCACAGACCTTGTCTTTGTGAAGATAATGCCATTCAAACGAACAAAACGAATGCGGAAACTCTTCCGAAGTTCCGGAAGCCTCGCACCACCGCCCAAGGCTGGGCTTCCTGAAGACTGGTTGCCATTATTAGGTGATTGCCCACTTCTACTATGGTTTTTCAGAGCCAATTTAAGTTCTCCTTGAAATGTTGATACAAGACGGTCCCCAACACCCACACCAGAAATCTTCTCCCCAACAGTTGAAATAATCCCAACATCAGGTAGTCCTGAATAGCGCTGACGGTTCTGCAAATCAGATAAAAAAAGGAATAAGTAGGAATATGAGAATCAAGAAAACAAATTCACAGTACATCAGCAGTATATAGCTGGGATTATAATCATCCCACTTCATTATATTTCACAAACATGCGACCCTGAAAGCCACCAAACACACGAGTCAAATCAATAAAAAATTTCACATGAATAAATGATTGTTAGACAGAATCCAATTTAGCTGGTTCAGCAATTATAAAAAACGAGGTTGTCCATAAAATAAACTCTTCCCAAACATGCTCAAATTGCAAATTCCAAATCTTCTTAAACTTGCTCATTTTACAAGGTTTCTCTCCTGCTTTGACAACCCACAATTCATTCACCAACTGAAAATCCAATAACAAAGTCGGAGTTGAACAACATTTTAAACAACTTCGGACTAGTTCTGAGAGTAAATTCATACAGTGAAAACCATACAAGACTTGTTGCAAGAGAGACAGGCTAAGCAAACACCAATCATAAAAAGAAACAGCTCATTGGTGTTGGAAAAGGATAACTAAAAAGAGGCATAAGACAACCACGACATTACCAAAAAAAAAAAAAAAGCTTACCTTTTCAAACAAAAGAGTGAGGTTTTCCTTGGCGGTTGGAAAAGGAGACTCCACAGAAAGGCTTCGGTAATAGCGGTAAACAGCCAGAAGCTCATCATCTACATATGTCGCCAATACCGCTAACTGTTGCCTCATCCAAACAAGACAAACGTGTTTTTCAAAAACAGATTTTCATCGGATTTTCATTGGACAAGACTTAAGCTAAACCATTATAAAAGCAGATGTACCAGCCTATATCGTCAATACCTTCAACTCATAATTCAAATGTGTGAAAACAATTGGGAGCACTATATCTTATCACCCCGTACCATACGTGTACAATACCTGAAAAAATCGTATAACACGCGTACAGAACGAGGTAACGAAATACAGCGTTTACAATTGTTTTCGCACATTTGAACAATGCTTCAATTTCGGCTTCAGGTGCATTCTATTCAACAATTCTAACGTTTGAAAAGCCCAAAAAGAAACACAAAAATATCATAAACACCTCAAACAAGAAAAACCGCGACACAATACACTCCCTCCTCCTACAATAGCACCTCATTTCAACGAATATAAATAGAAAAAAGATAAAAAACACCAACCTGATTATGGGGGTTACCACTCGCAGGCCATGTTGCAGCAGCTTGAAGATAGTACCCGGCAGCTACAGACCAATCCCTTAAACTAGGATCTCCATCGATATGTAATTCCTTATATCGAGCCAAATCCCCAAGATAAATGAGACACCGATGACACGAAACCTGACAACGATGAAGTTCAGCAATCTGGGCATCTGATTCGCCGGTTATTTGACCAATATGACCACCATTGGTATTCGCAAAAGAGAAATCCTGAGGCATACCATGCCGTGCTTTCAGTTTGCTAATCAACTCGTGATAAAAGCCAGACGCTTCTGACAGGAAACTCCGAAAATAACCAAGGATTTTCTGGAGAGCTTCTCTACGAGAAGCTTGTCCAGTCCTGGAGGCCAGGGCTCCATGTCCCACAGGGAGGGGAGGAGGAGGAGCTGTCGCCTGTTTCCTGATTCTGGCTCGAAATTCCTCAATTCTTTTGTAGCTGAGAGTCCACAGAGCCAATTCCACACGTTTTGACTCTGCGAACTCATGGTCAGAAAGAATGATGTATTCATATTTCTCCCTCAGGCTATTTCGAATGTCACGCACTGCTGGGTCCAAGGGACCTTTTGATGTCAGCAGGCTTCGAAGCTGCTTTTCGAGATCCTGAGCCTGAAAAATGACAGAAAGTAGGAACACTGTGAATATGGTGTTAAACAGAAAACAAAAAATTCAAGTAGACGCAAGTCATGCACATGACAAACCTTCTGGAGTCCATTGCTTGGTAAGCCAATTACACATACACGATTAATGACATTACTGGCCAGTAATCGCAGTAAATGTACAGAAAAAGTTACAAATTGAAATTTCCTGTAAGATTACTGCAACTACTGGCCAGTAACAATCAGAAATAGGATGTATAATTACCAGTCTCCTTCAATATAAACAAACCAACAGGATGAGATCAGGGAAAAAACGAATGGAGGAAACAGTAATATTTGAGTGCGCGAGACATCAATTCAGGCATGTTGAGCTTTCCACTTCCCTTTATGCTCTCTTAAAATATTTCTTTCCAGCACAGTGCATAATGGTCCCAGGACTATTCAAGTCTCTTTTTCACCACAGCCAAGGTACAACTGAGCAAAATAACAATCCTATCCTTCAACAGCAGTGCGAACAGCATCAAGCAACAAGATAAGAAAAAGGACAGACATCGAAAAATCAAAACACCAGTGGAGGTAATCCCAAATGAAACCAGAAGTAAATAAATAAACAAAGAAAATAAAAAGAGCAACCACGGGGAGAGAGATCGAGCCGACAGTTTGACTAAGAACTAAGAAGAGAAAACAGTTAGACTGAGTTAAAAAAGTTAAAAACCTAGAATACAGTGGAAAAAACCAGAAAACAATTTGATCCCTCGGTGAGCAAAAGAACAATTAAGCCAAAACCAGAAATCAAATTTCATATTCTCAATTCTATACCTACAAGCTGAATGAACTATGAGGTCTCTTTGCCGTAAAGCAAACGGTTACTTTTTGTAATTTACAATAAAAGAAACAATATTGAACCATAACTAATAGAAAACGGATAAAATTCCTATAAATGTATCTAATAGTGAGAATAAACGCAGACAGTTTTTTTAAATTTAAGTTTGAAAACAATTTCAATCTATAACCATTGATAAACGGTAATACTTCCCATAAGCTGTATCTAACAGTGAAAACTAGAACTAATAAATGTATCATTCATCTAGTCATGATTAATCTGCAACTTCCATAACCTCTGAAAATCTGGAAGGTGATTATCACTGGTTATCATGATTGGTGCAAAAACGCATGGAAACGCTATATCAGGATACCCCGTAGTATACATGCATATCATACAGGTTTCCATACTTTTCCAACTTTTAGACTGTGGTACAAATGACCTAATCTACTGAAAAATAAACAGGAGCAAATCCCAAGGGTTACTTGCAATCCATTTTACAACTGAATGAATTGAACGACAATAACTTCGCCATAAATACATCAGCAACAAACTTCAAAAAAAGGTATCCTCAGAAAAAACCTGAAAGAACTAATCACGAATCTAGCCATAACCTGCACCAGACATCAAGTCATCTGCTGTATTTATTTAGAAAATAAAAGTAAGTAAATAGAATGAATCGACCACTACTGTAGTCCGGGTCTATCTAGTATGAAATCATAATGCACTTTCTGTATCCAAACGAGCAACTGAAAACAGTTCAAACGACAGGTTCTTAAATATTTTTACTATATATTCTTACATATCCTGAAAAATCAAACAGAGTTCAATCATTTCTTTTAAAATACTGTTCAATATTCTTAGATACTCTTAGAAAATCTTCTGCAACCAAACACAGAATCAAAACGTTCTTACATACATACTCTTAAAACTATACAATAATCGTAAATATTATTTCTATACCTGCTTATATTGTCCTTTCACCAGTGCACGGGCTTCGTGATCACTCTTCAGGCTCATCATCCATGGCACGATGCCAGACCCTATTTCCAGACTTAAAAGGAAATCTCCTTCCCTGTTTCTCCCTAACTCTCCCTCCGCCTCACTTTCACCTCGTCCTTCTCTCTCTCCCTCCCTCTATATCCCTCTCTCTCTGGTTCTCTTTCTCTCTCTCTATCTATCTATCTCACACTCTGCTTCTGTCTCCCTCTCTCTGCTTCTCTCTCCTCTCTGTCTCTCCGCTTCTCTCTCAAAGTCTCCTTCCCTCTCACCCTTCCTCTATGTAAATTTCTTCTTCTGAACCGCTTCTCGCTTTTCACACTCTCCGTGAACCTATTACAACCGAAAACCCTAAAAAGTAGCCTTAGAGGATACACCAAACTAGTTCAAGCTTTTTCCTTTTTGTCTCCTTTTCCCGATATTTTCCCTTCAGCAACAGGAAAGAAAACCAAAAAAAAAAGTGCAAGCAACTAACCGAATACAGATCAAAGAGACTATACTATACTTTGAAAACCCTAAAATGAAGTCACATTAACGAAGGGTATGATGTTAAGACCTTTCCAGCTTTAGCCAAAACATTGCAGTGGAAACGGGCAGCCTTTTTTTTTTTTTTTTTTTCCCCCTTTGCCCGACTACGTGTACCATACAGTATACTGTATTGTACTTGGAGGACAGTTGGTTACAGTCTCATACTCATTAATGTATGTGGAACTGGAGCATAGAAATGGAAGAGTTCAACGTAGACACGTCAATCCGTTTATGAGAGTCAAAACTGTTTTCGTCCTCGTTCCTCAATTATGAACGCACCGTTTCTATGTCGCAGTCGCACTTCCAGTAATGGAACTGAGCTGGCACGCAGTTTTACTGCTTGTGCCTCCATGTGACGCGACTCCTTTTTTTTTTTTTGCCAAATCCATTTTGATCAAAATTTCAAAATTTATGTTTGCTTCTTTGTGACTTGTGTCATTGCATGAGACGAGGAACCTTCTCAGAAACTTCCTACGCAAGGCTATGCTTGCTGAAACCGGATGGTGAACCAGTTCGAAAAATTAAAGTTCGAAAAATTAAAGTATAAGGTAGGAAAGTTTACGAGGAATAAAAGAGAAGGTGATGAAGGTCGGAGCAACAAAGAAATGAAAATTGCGAAAAAGAAAAGAAAGCAGATGTAAGATCAAAAGAGTATGGAGAGAACAAGAGGGAGAGAAAAGTGACAGAATGAGTCGAGTTTCCGACAAAGGCGATAATAACAAAAAGAAAAATGATAATGTTGATGTAGATGATGATGATGATGATGATGATGATGATGACTCCATGGCTTCTTTTGCCTGGGTGACTCTTGTAATGTTACAAAAATCATATGTTTGTGGAGCACTTGTTCTTGGTCAATCTATCCGTAACCATGGCACCAAAGCGGACATGATATGCATGGTTACCGAAGAGATAATTGCCGACAAAATTTTAAAAACAGCTCTCGAATCAGTTTGGGATTATGTGGTTGTTGTCGACAAAATTGAGGCATCCATGTCCGTACACCAGCGTCCTCAGAGTCGATTCGGTCATATGTACAATCCTTGGTTGAAGTATTGTTTAACAAAATTTAAGGCATTCTCGTTAATTAGGTATAAAAAAATTGCGTTTCTCGATGCCGATATGCTTTGTGTGGCTCCTCCGGATAATGATTTATGGAAAATTGAAGGTCCGGCAGGAGTTTGTGACAGTTTACGATGGGATTTGGAGGCACAAGCGAGAATGCATGGAAAGGAGCTTCCTCGAAGTGAAGTTCTCCGGAGCTTGACAGGGAATCACTATGCCATTTCAGGTATTAGAGGTTTTATCAGGGTTTTTAGAGTTTTTAAGGTATTTTTGGGTTTTGACGGTTTATTTGGTTTTATAAGGTTTTTTAAGGTTTTTTTAGGGTTAGGAGCTCTTTAGGGTTTTTACTGATGTGTAAGTGATTATTGATGGTTTGCGAAGTGATAGTATTTCTGTTACCCGGTGTGCTTTTATATTTCTGTCATTGAATTTGAGTTAAACATACTTCTTAGATGATTTTTGATAAGATTTGCAATATCTTGTTTTTGTTGTAAGTCTGGAGTGAGAAGTGTGAGTTTCCTTTTGGAAAAGATCAATGGAGAAATCAAGCAACAATCAAACATTGACTTCAAAACAAAGAAAAAACCTTACTGGAAAATGTGTAAATCTTTTATTCTGTAAATTTTTTTATTCTATAAATAGCTTCCATTTTTGGAGCCATTGGACGATCACTTGTCATCGTTGTCTTTATTGTGGATTAAAGATGTACTACCTATTAAAGGTGAAGTCATGGTGACAAATAGAGTGGAAAGAGAGAGGACAGAAAAGTTCTGTTTTTTATATAATTAAAAAACCGTTGCAAAACAAAAGGAAAGGACAAGCTAAATAGTGGAAATATCTCGAGAGTAACCTCTCGAGAATTAGGTGTACTTTCCTAGTCTGAAGAGACACTTGACCTTTCGGCCAAGAGCTACGGTCAAGATTAACAAACAGATCTTGACCAGAATCTTATCACGTAGAAAACTGTTGACTGTAGAACACACAAAGACTGAATTACAGAAATCCTAGATACTAAGACAAACTGCTCAGGCTACAGAATTCTGGATATCGAAATCTTAGAAAACAGAATTCAGAATTTTGATATTTAAAAACATTGTCAGAAAATTAGCTTCAATCAAAGACTACTTTTCTAACACCCTTCCTCTTTCTTAGAAGGTAAGACCAACACAAACTCGATGTCAGTCGAATTGAGGTTGATGAAGAGACTTGGTGAGGAAGTCCGCCATCTGGAGAGAAGTCTGGCAGTAGTTGAAGGTGATTGTTCCAGCCGCGATAGTTACCCTAGTAAAGTGAAATTGAATATCTATGTGTTTGGTTGGTCGATGAGGAACCGGGTTACTGATTAGAGCGAGGGCACCTTGGGAGTCACAAAATATCTAAGTCACGGAAGTTTGAGGAAATTGAAGATTTGCAAGGAGAGATCGCAACCAGATTGCTTCCTTGGCAGCATGGGTCGAAGCCATATATTCCCTCATTTGAGAACAACAGTTGGTTGCTATTTTGAGGCCCAGGAAATAAGACCTCCTCCGAGTGAGAAGCAAACACCAGAGGTGGAGCGGCGGGTGTCGAGGTCTCCCCCCTTGTCCGCATCGCAAAAGCCAACGAGGGTAGTAGAGTCGCCACCGGAGAAGGTAAGGCGGAGGGACTTGGTGCCTTGAAGATAGCGGAGGACGCGCTTAGCCGCCAGGAGGTGCTCAGGGGTTAGATTGGAAACAAACTGACTCAGCTGCCCGACTGCTACAGCAATGTTTGGTTGATTGCCACTCATTGCATACATGAGGCTGCCAACAATGGACCTATATAAGTCGTGAATATCTCCGCAGACAGGCCCACCGGAGTTGGAAATGAGTTTGGTGTTGGCATCTAGTGGAGTGGAGACAGGAGTGCACTAAGACATGGAGAACCTTTCTAAGATCTCAGAGATATACTTTTCCTTAGAGAGGTAGAGGGTTTTGGCTGGACGATTACAGGAGACTAAAATGCCAAGACAAAACTCTAATTCTCCTAAATCTGTCATGGCAAAATTGGAATTCAGCATGGCTTTGACTTGCATAATTGTAGACAGAGAAGGACTAGAGAGGACAAGGTCATCGACGTAAATGATGATGATCAAAAGAGAGTCGTCTTTACCTTTGAAGAATATTTCAAAGTCTGCTGCAAGCTTACAGAAGCCCTCACGGATGAGAATAGCTTCAAGGTGCTCACTCCAAACGCGAGAAGCTTGCTTCAAGCCGTAGAGGGATTTGAGGAGTTGACAAACGAGGTACTCATTGCCCGGGGTGATATAACCTTCGGGTTTTCGGACGAATGTTTCCTCCTTCAGAGCACCATACAAGAACGTCGTCTGGACATCCAACTGATGAACGTGCCAGTCTTCAGAGGCGGCGAGGGAGAGGAGAATGTGGAAAGAGGCTAATTTTGCCACAGGGGCGTAGGTCTCGGTGAAGTCGAGGCCTTCTTTTTGAAGAAAGCCCTTTGCATCGAATCTTGCCTTTGAACCGATCTAAGGTGCAGTCAGATTTGGTCTTTACCGTAAATACCCATTTAGAGCCGATGACCTTGCGGCCATGGGGAAGAGGTGTAAGCTCCCAAGTACCATTGTTTTGAAGGGACGCAAATTCCGCATCTGCTGCTGCCTTCCAATCTGCGGCATTGGGACCAGCCATGGCAGCAGCGAAAGATAAAGGTACGTCGAAGGTTGCGATGTTAGCGACGCCATGGGCTGCGTGCCGAGCTGCGATTCGGGCGCTCTTTCGAAATATAGAGATCTGAATGGGCAGAGAGGTCTCCGTAATTGCGCACGGAATTCCATAAAGTGGTGCATTCGGGTGAATGGGAGAGAGGGAGTAAGGATCAGAGAGTGTCCGCTCGAGAGGGAAAGAGTTTGATAGAAGAGAAGGACTGGAGGTGGTTCGCATAAGGGCTGTGATGGGGATGGCGTTGGGGATAGAAACAGAAGGAATGGAGAAATTAGTGGGAGGAATGATGGAAATGGGAGCTGATGGTGGAGGAGAGGGGAGGGTGAGAGATGGAGGGGAAGGAGGAGAAGGGTAAAGGAGTTTGTTCAGGAGAGGAGTTTCATCGAATGTGACGTCGCGGCTGAATTTGACCTATCGTTCTTGAACGAGCCAGATTCGGTATGCCTTGGATTCGGTCGAATAGCCGACCAAGTAGCCAAGTTTGGCACGGCTACTCTATTTCCTGCTTGGTGTAAGATATTTAATCCAAGCGACGCTGCCGAATATTCGAAGATGGTCAACATTTGGTTTGGTGCCTGTCCAAGCCTCATGAGGAGTGAGGTTTGGAAGGCTTGAGGTTAGACAAAGATTACGTAAGTAGTTAGGTGTCGTCATTGATTCTCCCCAAAAGACTGTTGGGAGTCCGGCGAAGTGCAACATGGAACGCGCCATGTTGATGACGGTACGGTTGTACCGTTCAACCACACCATTTTGTTGTGGTGTATTGGGAGTTGATGCTTGATGGGTGATTCCATGGGCTGCGAGAAAAGCGGTGAATTCGGTGGAGCAGAATTCCCCTCCGTTGTCCGTTCTTAGGACTTTGATCCGCGAATCATGGAAATTTTCAACTTTTGCTTTGAATTGTTGGAATGTAGCAAAATGGTTAGATTTCCGACGGATCAGGTAAATATGGCAGTAACGGGTTATGTCGTCAATGAAAGTTACGTGGGAGCCATTATGGCTGGGTACAGACATCGGTGACATCGGTCCACATAGGTCAGAGTGGATTAGTTCAAGCGGTCCGTTGGATCTGGACGTACTTGAAGGAAATGACGGTCGAGGAAATTTTCCTTCGACGCAACCTGAACAGAATTGAAGTTTTTGGTTGACTAATGGGTCAAGCCCTGTTACAAGACCCTGGGTTAAGTGATGAAGACTAGAACCGGATAGGTGACCATAACGAAGGTGCCACTTGGAAAAGGTGGTGTTTGATGAAGTGATGGCCACGTTGGCCGATCCGATGGGCGAAAAGGACAACAGGATGTAGATATCGCCCTTTTTAACGCCGAATCTAACCGTAGTTTTTGTAGGAGAGAAAAAACTGACGCTATTGGAAGAAAAAATGGTCGTCGCTCCTTGCTTTAACGTCGCGCCGACGGATTATAGGTTTTTTTGTAAAGCATGTACAAAAAGGACGTTTGAGAGAATGATTGTGGTTTTGTGGTTGGAGTCGCAAAGATTGACAATACGGCCGATGTGAGTGGCCGTGAGAGTAGTGTTGTTGCCAAGCACTGTTGGCATTAGTGGAGAGAGGGGAGACATTGAGGAGAACCAATAAGTGCGAGATGATAAGTGGTGAGATGCTCCCGAGTCAACGATCCAAGTGGATTCAGGAATGGACGTTGGTGATGCCGTGGAGGACAATGCGAATCCGTAATCGGATTGGGTCAAAGATGACGGCGTATTAGCAACGTCCACCGTGGGATAGGCAATGATCGAATGGCCAGATGGAGGCGTAAGATATAGTGGAGTGTATCCGGCAAAATGTGGAGAGAAGTGACCGTATGGAAATGGTTGGGGTTGTACGAAAGGGTTGGTTTGGGAGAATTCGGTATTTCAAAATGAAACAAGACTTTCAGCTGATGAGGCTTGACGATGGTATGATTCACGTCCTCCAAAATGATCTCGTCCACCCGTAGGGCCAGATCCACCTTGGCGGTCATGTTTGCGTTTTAGGCTGGGCACACAAAAATGATGTGATCCAACGCTCGACAATAGCGACAGGCGGTAGAGGAAGATTTTGTCGGCCTGGGATTGGGTGAGAAGCTAGCCAGGGCAACTCTTGAGTTGGTTTGAAATGATTGTTTCATTTCTTCGTGGACAAGGCGAGCTGTCAAGGTCGGAATAGTCAGGGGAATCGGTGAGTTATCCAGGGAGGAAATAAGAGAGGAATAATGATCTGGTAAGCCTCCCAAGATTGCCGAAATGAGATCTTCGTCAGAGATCGGTGATTTGATACTCTTGAGTTGTCCAGCGAGCGAGATGCTGAACATAAGTTTGAATAGAATCAGTAGGCAGCTTTCGATAGGTGTTCAGCTGCCGCTAGAGGAAGAGTTTGTTTGACCAAGACTGATTCTCATTTGCAGAGGTCAATAATGACCAAGCATTGTGAGCGGAGATTGCATTTCGAATATAGTCAATTTGAGAGGGCTCAAGAGCAAGGACGAGCCTGGAGTGGGCTTCGTCGTTTTTAGCAAGCCAGATTGTTTTGGCGGCAGCATCGGTTGGTTTAAGTTCACTACCGCTAATGATGGACCAAAGTTTTTCACAACGGAAAAGATGCTCAATTTGATACTTCCAACTGTAAAAATCTGTCCTGTTGAATTTAGCAACGTAATTGGCGTTGCCAGGCCCATAACCTATTAAAGGTGAGGTCATGGTGACAAATAGAGTAGAAAAAGAGAGGACAGAAAAGTTCTCTTTTTTATATAATTAAAAAACGTTTTAAAACAAAAGGAAAGGACAAGCTAAATAGTGGAAATATCTCGAGAATTACGTGTACTTTCCTTATCTGAAGAGACACTCGGCCTTTCGGCCAAGAGCTACGGTCAAGATTAACAAACTGATCTTGACCAGAATCTTATCACGAAGAAAACTGATGACTGTAGAACACACAAAGACTGAATTACAGAAATCCTAGATAATCCTAGATACTAGGACAGACTGCTCAGGCTACAGAATTTTGGATATCGAAATCTTAGAAAACAGAAATCAGAATTTCGATATTTGAAAACATTGTCAGAAAATTAGCTTCTATCAAAGACTACTTTTCTAACAGAGGAGAAGGAGAGGAGGTAGAGGAAGAGGGAGAGGAGAGGGAGGGGATAAGGAGAGGAAGAGGAGAGGGAGGAGAGAGGGAGGGGAGAGGGAGGGGAGAGGGAGAGGAGAGGGAGAATAGAGGGAGGAGTTGAAGAGGCAGTGGGAGAGGGAGAGGAGAGAGAGAGAAGAGAGGGAGAAAAGAGGGCGAGGAATTGGAGAGAAGAGGGAGAGGAGAAGGAGAGGGAGAGAAGAGGGAAAGGGAGAGGAGAGAGAGGGGAGAAGGAGAGGAAAGGGAGAGGCAAGGGAGGGGGGGAGGGGAGAGGGAGTGGAGTGGAAGAGGAGACGGAGAGCGAGAGGAGAGGGAGGGGAGTGGGAGAGGAGGGAGAGGAAAGGGAGAGGAGAGGGCCAAGAGAGGGAGAGGGAGAGGGTAGCAAGAGGAGAGGAAAAGCAACAGGGAGAGGGAGAGGGTGCGGGAGAGGGAGAGAAGCTGGGGAGGAGAGCGAGAGGGAGAAGGAGAGAAGAGGGCGAGGAAAGGGAGAGAAGAGGGAGAGGAGAAGGGGAGGGAGAGGAGAGGGACGGGAGAGGGAGAGGAGAGCGAGAAGGCAGGGATTGGATAGGGAGAGGAGAGGGAGAGAGGAGGGAGAAGGAGAGGAGAGGGAGGGGAGATGGAAAGGAGAGAGAGAAAGAGGGAGAGGGAGGGAGTTGATAAGGAGAGGATAGAGAGAGGAGGGAGAGATGAGGGAGAGGAGAGGGAGTGGGAGGAGTCGGAGAGGGAGAGGAGAGGGAGGGGAGAGGGAGAGGAGAGGGAGAGAACAGAAAGAGGATAGGAAAGGAAGAGGAGAGGGAGAGGGAGAGGGGAGGGAGAAGCGAAGGAGAGGAGAGGGAGAGGGGAGCAAGAGGCGAGGGAGTGGGAGAGGGAGAGGAGCAAGAGGAGGGGAGACGGTGAGGTGACAAAGAGGCGAGGGAGAGGTAGAGAGAGTGGGAGAGGTGGAGAAGGAGAGGAGGTAGGGGAAGAGGTAGAGGAGAGGGAGGGGAGAGGGAAAGAAGAGAGAGAGGAGAGCAAGAGAGGAGTAAGGGGAGAGGGAGAGGAGAGGGAGGGGAGTGGGAGAGTAGAGGGAGAGGAGAGAGAGTAGAGGGAGAGGGAGAACGAGTGGAAAAGTTTGTGGAAGAGGGAGAGGAGAGAGAGAGAGGAGAGGCAGAAAAGAGGGCGAGGAAAGGGGGGAGAGGAAAAAGAGAGGGAGAGGAGAGGGAGAGGAGAGGGAGAAGGAGAGGTACGGGAGAGGAGAGGGAGGGGAGGAGGGGGAGAGGGAGAGGAGAGGCGGAGGAGACAATGCGAGAGGAGGTAGGGGAGAGGGAGAGGAGAGGGAGAGGAGAGGGAGAGGAGAAAGAAAAGGGAGGGGAGAGGGAGAGGGAGAGGAGAGGGGGGGGGAAAGGGATAAGAGAGGAGGGAGAAGAGAGGGAGGAGAGAAAGAGAGGGTTGAAAGATGAGAGGGAAAGGAAGAGGGAGAGGGAGTGGGAGTGGGAGAGAAGTGGGATGGGAGAAGGAGATTAGAGGGAGGGGAGAGGGAGAGGAGAGGGATAGGAGAGGAAAAGGGAGAGAGGAGGGAGAGGGTAGATAACGAGAGGGAGAGGAACAAGGAGAGGGAGAGGGAGAGAAGAGGGGGAACAGAGGGAGAGGAGAGGGAGAGGACTGAGAGTAGAGGGAATGGGAGTGGGAGTGGAAGAGGGAGTGGGAAAGGGAGAGGAGAGAGAAAGGTGAGGGAGAAAGAGGGAGAGGAAAGGGGGAGAAGATGGAGAAGAAAAGGAGAGGGAGAGGAGACGAAGGGAAGAGGGAGAGGAGAGGGATAGGAGATGGAGAGAAGAGGGTGAGGAGTGCGAGAGGGAGAGGGAGTGGAAGAGGGAGTGGGAGAGAGAGAAAAGAGGGAGAGGAAAGGGAAACAAGAGGGAGAATAGATGCAGAGAAGAGAGAGAGGAGAGGGAGAGGGAGAGGGAGAGGGAGAGGAGAGGAAGGGGGAGAGCGAAAGAGAGAGGAGAGGGAGAGGAGATTGAAGGGAGAGGGAGTCGAGAGGGAGAGGAGAGGGCGACGGAGAGGAGAGAGAGAGGAGGGGTAGATTGAGAGATACGGGATAGGGCGAGGTAGGGGAGAGGGAGAGGGGAGAAAGAGGCTAGGGAGAGGGAGAGGGAGTGTGATTGGGAGAGGAGAGGGAAGGAAGAGGGAGAGGAGAGGGAGATGGAGAGGAAGAGAAGGAGAGGTAGTGAAAGACAGGGAGAGGGAGAGGTAGAGGGAGAGCGGACGAAGGGGAGAGGGAGAGGAGAGGGAGAGGAGAGGGAGTGAAGAAGGAGAGGAGAGGGAGAGGAGATGGAGAGAAGAGGGAGAGGAGAGCGAGAGGGAGAGGGAGTGGAAGAGGGAGTGGGAGAGAGAGAGGAGAGAGAGAAAAGAGGGAGAGGAAAGGGAAACAAGAGGGAGAATAGATGGAGAGAAGAGAGAGAGGAGAGGGAGAGTGAGAGGGAGAGGAGAGGGAGGGGAGAGCGAAAGAGAGAGGAGAGGGAGAGGAGGGAGAGGAGAGGGAGAGGGAGAGGAGAGGGAGAGGATAGGGAGAGGAGACTGAAGGGAGAGGGAGTGGAGAGGGAGAGGAGAGGGCGACGGAGAGGAGAGAGTGGAGGGGGGAGATTGAGAGGGAGGGGATAGGGCGAGTTAGGGGAGAGGGAGATGGGAGAAAGAGGCTAGGGAGAGGGAGAGGGAGTGTGAGTGGGAAAGGAGAGGGAGGGAAGAGGGAGAGGAGAGGGAGAGGGAGATGAAGAGAAGGAGAGGTTGTGAAATACAGGGAGAGGGAGAGGGAGAGGGAGAAAGGACGGAGGGGAGAGGGAGAGGAGAGGGAGTGGAGAGGGAGAGGGGAAGGGAGAGGGAGAGGGAGAGGGAGAGAAGAGAGAGAGGAGAGGGCAGAGGAGAGGGAGAGGGAGATTGAGGGAGAGGCCAAAAAGAGGAGAGGTAGAAGGGAAAGGCGAAGGATTGAGAGAGGGAGAGGATAGGGAGGGGAGAGTGAGAGGAGAGGGGAGGGGAGAGAGAAAGGAGAGGGGGAGAGGGAGAGGGAAAGGAAGAGGAGAGAGGGAGTGGGAGAGGGAGAAAAGAGGGAGAGTGGGAGAGGTGAGGGAGAGGGCGGGAAGAGGGAGAGGTGAGGGAGAGGCGAGAGAGAGGGGTGAGGGAGTGGGAACGGGAAAGGAGAGGGAGAGGAAAGGGAGAGGAGAGGGCTAAGGAGGGGAGAGGGAGAGGGGGGAAAGAGGAGAGGGAGAGGGAGAGGGAGAAAGGACGGAGGGGAGAGGGAGAGGAGAGGGAGTGGAGAGGGAGAGGGAAGGGAGAGGGAGAGGGAGAGGCAGAGAAGAGAGAGAGGAGAGGCAGAGGAGAGGGAGAGGGAGAGGGAGGGGAGAGGCCAAAAAGAGGAGAGGGAGAAGGGGAAAGGCGAAGGATTGAGAGAGGGAGAGGATAGGGAGGGGAGAGTGAGAGGAGAGGGAGGGGAGAGAGAAAGGAGAGGGGAGAGGGAGAGGGAAAGGAAGAGGAGAGAGGGAGTGGGAGAGGGAGAAAAGTGGGAAAGTGGGAGAGGTGAGGGAGAGGGCGGGAAGAGGGAGAGGTGAGGGAGAGGCGAGAGAGAGGGTGAGGGAGTGGGAGTGGGAAAGGAGAGGGAGAGGAAAGGGAGAGGAGAGGGCCAAGGAGGGGAGAGGGAGAGGGGGGGAAAGAGGCGAGGGAGAGGGAGAGGGAGAGGGGACGGAGGGGGAGAGGGAGAGGGAGGGGAGAGGGAGTGGGAGAGGGAGAGGGAGAGGGGACGGAGGGGGAGAGGGAGAGGGAGGGGAGAGGGAGTGGGAGAGGGAGAGGGAGAGGATGAGGGGGAGGCGAGGAAGGGGGGAGGGAGAGGAGAAGGAGAGGAGAGGGAGAGAAGAGGTAGGGGAGACGGAGAGGGAGTGAAGAGGGAGGGGAGAGGGAGAGGCCAGAAAGAAGGGAGGGAGAGGGAGAGGGAGAGGAGAGGGTGGGAAGAGGGAGAGGAGAGGGAGGGGAGGGAGAGGAGACTGAAGGGAGAGGGAGGAGAGAGGGAGAGGAGAGGGAGAGGGAGGGGAGAGGTAGAGGGAGAGGAGAGGGAGAGTGAGGGGAGGGGGAGAGGTCCAAAAGAGAAGAGGGAGGGGGAGAGGGAGAGGGAGAGGGAGAGGAGAGGAAGAGGAGAGGGAGAAGGAGAGGGGAGGGAGGGGAGAGGGAGAGGAGAGGGGGAGGAGAGGAGAGGGGGAGGAGAGGAGAGGGAGAGGAGAGGAGAGGAGTGGAGGGGAGAAGAGAGGAGAGGAGAGGAGAGACGAGGAGAGGAGAGGAGAAAAGAGGGTAAAGGAATTGGAAAAAACGGGAGAAAGATAAGAACCAAGATAAAAAAACAAACCAAAAAAAAAGTTTTTTCTCACTCACTTGTTGTGAAACTCTCCGCCTCTTCCACGATCTTCTTCACATATCCTACCAACTTCCTCTCCTCCTCCTCTCCCTCTCTCAACTTCTTCCATGTCTCTTCAACTCTCTCTTGTAAACCTCTCAATCCCTCTCTCTTCGTATCCCTCAAAACCTCTCTCGCTAGTCGCAAATTCCTCTCAAAAACTTCCTTCGAGCCACTTTCCGCCGCCAAAATTAAACTTTGTTTCCAAAATCCGACCAATGAATGCCTTTCTTTACACGCTTTACATTCGTAACTCCCATCGAATTCCTCTCCGTCTCCCTCTGCTCTTCCTCTTCCGTCTCCTCTTTCTCCCCCTGCTTCTCCTCTTGCTCCCCTTGCTTCTCCCTCTAATCCTCGTTGTCCTCCTACTCTTCCCTCTCTCCATCCTTGAGTCCTTCCTCCATTTCCTCTCCCTTCTCTCTCTTCTCCTCCTCCTCTTACTTCTCTCCTAGTTCCTTCACTCCCACCCTCTCTCCCTATTCCACTAGCATTGTCTATCTCTTCTTCACTATCTCCTCTTCTCTCCTTCCCTCTTTCTCTCCCCATTCTATCTTCTTCCTCCAATCCCTCCCCCACACGTCTCTCTTCCTCTCGCTCTTTTTCCTCTCCTCTCCACCCATGTTCCTTTTCCTCCTCCCTCTCTTTTCTTTTCTCTCTTTTTTCTCTCTTCTCTCTCACTCCCATCCTCTCCTCCTTCCCCTCTACTACCACTTTGCTTTTCCCCTCATTCCTCTCCTCTCCCCTCCCTCCCTCCTCTCCCCTCCCTCCCTCCTTTCCCTTCCTCCTTCCTCTCTTCTCCTCCAGTATGCAGTCCACATGTGCCACGTGTCCACATCTCTTCCCTCCACCCCCCCCACATTGAAGCCAAGGCCTTCTGTCTTCTTCCTCCACTGTCCACGTGGCACTCCCACAGAGCACACACGTGCAAGCTCTACAAAACTCTCTACTCTCATCCTGACACATGTCACACTCACAATCTTCCTCTCCCTCTCCCCCTACCCCTCCCTCTCTATCTCCATCTCCTCCTCTCACTTCTCCTCCTTCGCCTTCTCCTCCTCTCTCTCTCCCTTCTCTTCTATCATCCCCTTTATCCCCCCCTCTTCCTCTACCTCCTCTCCCTCTCCCTCTCCCTTCTTTCCCCCTTCCCCTCTTTCCCTCCCCCCTTCCTTTCCCTCTTCTATTCTCCCCCCCTCCCCCTCCCCCCCCTCCCTCCCCCTCCCCCTCCCCCCTCCCCCCTCCCCCCCTCCCTCCCCCTCCCCCTCCCCCCCCCCTCCAACGGACACTTCCAATTCCTCCTCCTGCACTCCCATTGGACGCACATCCTCACCAGATCCTCTTTTGTCGGCTTGTGACTCTTGGTAAAGTCAGCGTGACGCAGCAAAAGGACAAAAAGCTCCAGCAATGGGACGCGGATTTCGCACGTGTGAAGATCTGCTGACGTCAGATTTTGGGCGAGGAGAGATCGACGGTGGAGATCGAAGGTGGGGGGGTGGAGGGAGTGGAGGGATTTGGCTTCCCGGACGAGGGAGAGGAGGGAGGGAGAGGAGCGGCCGAAGAATTTGGGGTGGAGGGAGAGGGAGGAGATGGGGAGGGAGAGGAGGGAGGAGAGGGTGAGAGGGGAGGGGAGGGGGGGGAGGGGGAGGGGGGGGAGGGGGGAGAGGGAGGGGAAGGAGGGGTGAGGGGGTGAGGGAGGGGAGGGAGGAGAGGGATGGGAGGGAGAGGGAGGGGAGGTGGGTGGAGGTGGGGGAGTTGGAGGAGGAGGGGGAAGGGAGGGAGGAGGAGGGAGGGGGGGAGGGGGGAGGGAGAGAGGCGGAGGAATTGGGGGAGGTGGGAGAGGGAGAAGGGAGGGAAGGGGAAGTGAGCGAGGGGGAGGGGGAGGGGCAGGGGGAATTGGAGGGGGGAGAGAGAAGAGGAGAGGAGGAAGAGGGACAGAGAGGAGGGAAGGAGGAAGAAAGAAAGGTAGGGTGATGGGGAGAAGAGGAGGGAGGAGGAGGAAAGGGGAGAGGTGGAGGGGAGGAGGGAGGGGAAGGTATGACGGGAGTGTTTACATTTTTAAGCATTGGAACATTTTTTATTTGGGGAAATGAGGGGTGGAGGGAGAGGGGATGTTTCTGAGGCATCATGGCGTGGAGAACATAATGGAGGAGGGGGGGGAGAGGGGAAGGAGAGGAAAGAGAGAGGGTGAGGAGTGGGAAAGGGAGAGGGAGAGGGAGAGGGAAAGAGAGATGGAGAGGGAGAGGGAGAAGGAAAGTGAGTGGGAGAGGGAAGGAGAGAGGGAGACGAAATACAAGATAAAATGCTGACTGAGAAAGGTAAGGGAAGGGAAAGGAGAGGATTGTTATACCAAATTCTTTAAAAAAAACCGAAAAATAAAAAATAAATAAAGGGGTACAATATTGGACAGGGGGGAAGAATTTAGGGCAAATTGGGAAAATTGGGAGACAAGAAAATTCGCCAATTTGGGGAAATTACAGAATTAGGGTAACGTTTCTCAGGGCGAAAACGACAAAAAATGGCGCAAACGACAAAAAAATGGCGCAAACGACAAAAAAATAAAAGCGACAAGGAGGAGGATGCGGCGGAACGTGGCGAAGTAGCCGGCAATCAAGGAAGGAAAACGACAAACTAGAGGTCTTTTTCCGACTCAGATTGGTCGAAAAAGCCTAGAGTTTTTGACGCCAGCCTCGTGTCCGGCAGCTTTATTTGCCAGCCGGTAGGTTTTTGGCGGCGGGAAGACGAACGGCCGTCAATGTCGTGTTCGTTTTTCTTATTTTGTTTGAAAGTACAGAAGTGTCTACGGAAGAAGAGTGTACGGATTTTCGGTGTTCCCGGATTATGCGGCGGGAAAAACGCCAAAAAAAATTTCTAGCCGCAGAATCCGGTGCGACCTGGCGCTTAACTACAAGTTCGTATTTTTTTGACTTTATTTTTAGCGAATTAATGATTGACACGTGGAATTTTTGGGCTGGGTGGCAGTTGAGAAACAACAGATTCAGATTCTAGAATATACTTGAATATTTTTATTCAATGGATAGGATATTCATTTTGTCGTTTTTAAGGACGATTTTCTTCTGTACTGTACTGTTCTGTACTGTACTTTACTTCTTTGACACGCGTCGGAAAGATACTCATGATTGTCGGTCCCTGTTTTTGTCATTTTCCGGGTTTTTGTGTCGATTTTGTCTTTTTTTCGGCCAAAAGTTTCGGGTCAATGACCAGGAAAAATTGTCCTGCGAAATGGACCAATCGTTGCGATTGCGGCGGCAGCTCTGGCGTTCCATATATTTTCGTACGCGTGTACTTTTAAGAATCGCACGCGTGTACTTTATGTTCGTGCACGTGTACTTTATACAGTTTATAGCTGTTTACCTGTAATTTAGAGTTGTACGCGTGTACTGTCGAGGAAAAACCGATAGACACGATAGAGGAAATTGTCCTAAAAACTTTTGACAGTTTTGAGAAACCTTTTTCGCCGTCACAAGCAGTAATGTGATTCGTCCAAATGTAGGAGTCGATTTGAAAAAACAAAAATTGAGAGGAGTAAAGCGCGATGAGAAAAACGAATCACTGGATTTCTGTACGTCCGCAGATTTTATGTTTTTTTTGCTGCTTAGTTGCCACGCGGCAATCTTTAAATGGGTCGAAAGATGCGTCGATTCATAGCGTGACGCATGGGCTTCCAGAGAGGCAAAGGCGGATGGTGGCAGAAAATTACATGCTGACAATTTTTGTGTGAAACCCTAAAGAATTGACCTGTACCGTGCTGTACCATGGTGGATACGACAAGAAACTAGGACAAGAGCTTTTATTGGGAACCTTTCCGTACAGTTGTTGCACGCTACAAAGATACAATGATTTTTTTTTAGATTCTGAAGATCGCATTTTCTGAAGAAAAGGAGGTGCACAACTGGACTGATTGTATTGTCTTTGCTTAATTAATATTCGTAATTTATTTATAAGTATAGTGCTAGGATTGTATGTTCGGATTACTGATTCTTTATAAATACTGAACCTACTTGCTCGTGTCCTAATGCAGATTCATCACTTTTTGTCGTTTTTTTCATTTGTTGCGCTCTCAATTGGCTGAGAATTCTGAAATTTCTTTGGTAGCACGCAGTGACGAAATCCATGGAAGAAATAACGCACGTTTGGATGGCTGATGGCGCGCCGACTATTTTGACGGCGTCTTTTGGACGGCGATCCGAATGTCGACATGCGGAAAAGATTGCGTTCTGCAGGTCAGAAGTTTGCAGGTCAAATTTCATTAAAATACTGCAGACAATACAAAACACGTGTCGGGTTTGCCAGAGGCAGGGAAATCGGGAATCATCGATTCATCATCGATAATCTCGATTCAAAATAAAATTTATCATAGAATAAATACAAATTGCGTTGGATCGTTCAGACATATAACGTACGTATTCTTTAAAATATGTCCGATGGATCCGGTCTTTATCTGACCCTTCGTTTGTTTCTGAATCTGCACGTGGCGCGGTACGACTCGTTTCGTACATCGTAACGCCGCAATGCTTCGTGACAGACGTCCAGAATCTGTTCCGATTCGCGTTTCTAGCTTTGCACGTGGGAATTGTCGAAGAGCGGTGGTCTACATCTGCCGTACAGTTCTAGTCAGTCCAGCGACGTCCAGTGAAAGACATAGATGTCCTATACGCATAGCACTCACGGGAAAAAGTCCAAATCCGTACGAATTGGACAACTATGGTAAAAGACTGTTAGCCTATTTGCCTCACTCAAAGTTCAGTACATACAGTACACCGCCAATCGCTATTAGTGTAAAAAACGCTAATTCGGTGCCCTTTTTTCAAAACAAAAACCTGAAATACAATCCATAATTCTATTTTTTCCATTATTCTAATCAGGGTTTTTTTTCAATCAGCGTTAATAATGGAAGTACACTGCGATGGAAATAGTGTGGCGTACGGACAGGGTATCTCCGTAATGTTGTAATCGGCTGTCGTGGCATGTCGCGCGGCCGTATTATTTGTCGTAAAAAAAAAAAACTGTGAGTTTTGAGGGACTTTTTATTTAAACCGTCAGATTCGTACGATCGGACGGTCGCTGATCAAAGTAGGCGATTTAAAAAGATCACATGAAAATCCCATAACACAACTTACGAAAGGACAATCTGTCATATTAGCGTCTGCAATTTTGAGGGCCACACTAAATAAAGCCTCAAATTGACCAACCGGGCAGTATGGGACGATAAAAAAAAAAAAATACCACACTGCCAAAAATATTACCAAAACCTACGGACCAACCCCGTTGGTGGCTGCAAAACAACTTTTCGAAAAAGCTATGAACTGTCCGTAAAAAAAATGTCAGTTGCAAAAATGCTTACACTAATATAGGTCACTTTCCAAAATCTGACAGATCGTACAAAAATCGAACGTTCACACGGTCGAAACGCGGCTGTCAGACGAATATGTGTGAACGGGATTTTTTACGACATGGGTATTTTCCCTTTTTAGAACGCACATTCTCATGCGTCCGCGGTTACTAAAACTAATTTATTGTACTTTTTAAGTTAAAAAGGTACATTTATGTACGGTCTGACACTAACCGTACACCACTCTATTTAAGAGACAACGTACTTTCATTTTTTACGGTACTTGGAAAATAGCCCTAATTAGAGTAATGAAAAATATAGAATAAACTACGCTATTTGCGAATTTTAAAAAAACCGCAAAGGAATTAGCCGACACTACGCTAATAGCGATTGGCGGTGTAATGAACTTGAGAACCGCATATAGGCGGTGCAGTGAACTAGAGAACCGCATATAGTGTTCCCTTACATTTTATGCAATGTTGGGATGTTGCCTTAACTGTATTCCTTTCTTTGGCAGTTTTTAGTTTGTGGGCCGGTTTGCTGGATCTGTAATCTACTTTTTTTTTTCCCGTGGTTCATTCACAGTATAAATTTTGTTTGTTTGCCCGTCCGCGTTTTTTTTTTTTCCCGGTTTTTTTTCCCACGGAATGTCATCCTACGCCGTGTCAGTTCGCTAAAAAATATCGTCCGGCGGCGTGCGCTGTACTTTGATCTTACGTCAGATTCGGACGTTCGTACAGGAGTGTGCACGACGCACACACATACAGTATGCCTACGATGCGCGAGTTTTGTGCAAAGTTTTGTGCGCCTACCAAAGGCCTACCATAAAAAAGCCTACTTTTGAACTATGTTATGTACGCTTTTGTCTCCTGTACGTTTTGGGCTATTTGCCTCAAAGTTCAGTACATAGAGTACACCGCCAATCGCTATTAGAGTAAAAAACGCTAATTCGGTGCCCTTTAAAAAAAAAAAAAACCTGAAATACAATCCATGATTCTATTTTTTCCATTATTCTAATCAGTGTTTTTTTTCAATTGGCGTTAATAATGAAAGTACACTGCGATGGAAATAGTGTGGCGTACGGACAGGGTATCTCCGTATGAAATGGTACTTTTGGAGTTAAAAAGACATAATTATCGAGCACACATGTGAATGTGCAATGGAAGAAAGAGACACAAACTTGTCGACAAAAATCACGTTCTCATATGTTCGTCCGTCGACATTGTGAACAGCGCGACGGCGTACAAATTGTCAGATTTTGTACGAATACACATACTAATGTAGACATTGAAAGGGCGGGTATTTATTATTCAGGACAACCCAAATTACAGTTAGGAAATAATTAGTATATATATTTATTTAAAAAAAAAAAAAAAATCCCGATTAGTGTTAATAACACTAATTATTTTTTTACGCTATTTATTCCTTTACTCTAATAGCGATTGACGGTGTACTGTACTTGCCTGTACTCTCGTGATGTGTACAAACAACATCTTACCGACAATCTTTTCTCTATTTTAAAAAACCATTCTTGTATTTTAGCGATAGACAAATATAGCGATGATTGACTTGGTTTTTACAAATTTTTGTAGGGTTTCATGACGATTCTCCGTACTAATTTTCAAGGTGGTCCAATGTCCGAAAACGAAATTGGTACTTAATTTTGTGACGACAGTAACGTTTACAACTGTACTGTAAACCGCAAATCGTTATTAGCGTCAAAGTTTAATTAGGGTTGTGAAAAAATTATCGTTATTAATGCTCATTAGGAATTTGAAAATTAAAAAAAATGTGTATTATAATTTTGGCGTTAATACTAATTTGGGAGTTGGAAAAAAAGGAATAATCGCCGTACAATTGTATACATTAATATATTCTATCCGTACAAAATATTAGAAATTGTACACCGTCGCGAAATTTAAATATTCGTACATGTCAGACTAATTTACGTGTCAAACTAATCCCGTTTTTTTTAGCGCACGTTCCTATGCGTGCGCGTCTGATTTATTTAATTTTTTGTAAATTTTTCACTTAAAAAGGTACATTTATGTACGGTCTAACATAGACCGTACACCACACTATTTAGATCTTATTATAATTTCGTTATTTATGCTATTTTGTAATGTACCATAATTAATCATGTATCCTATTTAAGAAATAAAATCCAAATTTCAGGAACCCAAATTAGAGTTATATAATCTAATAACGATTCGAGGTGTAGCAGTCAACTTTTTATGACGCTATATATATATATATATCTCTCTCTCTATATATATATATAGACAACCGTCAAATATTGTAAGCAACCGGTTAAATTTTTGTTGTGTTTGTTAATGACAACCGTCATATGAAATAACAATCATCAAACGTCACTCTTCTTAGGAAGCACTACCTGTCAATAACAATTGTTGACGCAAGTCCCGTTTAATCATTGAAAAATAATTAATTCCCACTTTCTTTCTATTCTAGTGAGAAAGGCGAGAAGCGTACACCGTGAATCGCTCTTAGTGTTGATATTTTTTTGGCCAATTAAAACATCTTTTCTCCGTACACACATGTCGGATTGTAGATCTGACGCTTGCGATTGAAAGTAAGGTTCTCAACTTTCGATTAGCGAACTCAAACAGAAAATCATACAAATGTGTACAAATAAAAGATGTTTTACGTGGCGAAAATATTATTAACACTAAGGGTACAGCCCCATGTGGCTGAGTACGCGGTAAAACATGGGGACACCCCCTTAATGTGTCCAATTTTCTTTGTCGTTCTGCCCTTAAATTCAATGAACTATGAGAAATGCAATTCTGTGTCCTCCATTGGACTACAGAATACAAGAAGCCTCTAGATAGTATTTAACTAACCCACTTTAAGCCACGACCACTTCTGCCCAAGAAGGCAAACTGAGAATTTGACTGCACCCCTGTGTAGCCTGGACTCCCCTGAGTCCGTAGCAAAAAGAATTACTGAAAACGGCCAACCAGGCGATAAGTTATGAGCCGGCAAAAATGCCAATTTATACAAAGCTCTCTTAGAGAGAGGTGTCTGTCTACCAAATATTTCCTAAGTCCTAAATCCCTCTCACAACCCTTATCTACTAAAGTACGAACCAATCATATTACTGTAAAGTACAGAAAGGTACTATGGCCGATGTACTTTCTGTACGGCCGGTGTACGACAAGGCTCTTGAGTGGACGCGTGTCATTTTTCCACTTGTCCGTATTTCCTCCGGAATTCCCGCGACCGAATGTCATCCTTCCACGCGGCGCCACGTCATGCCACGTCCATAAAATCCAAAGTGACCATTCCGCGATCTCGGCGACGACGTGCGCCGTCGGATTAAATCCGACATTAAATGTCGACCGTTAAAAGTGTATGTTTCATTTGTTTCGTGCGAAATGACGTTTCGCACTAAACCTTAACAAGTTCTATGTTCGTTTCGTTTCATATTCCAGTTAGATCATTTCGGTACTATACAACAGTTTATATATGAATGAAACCCTATATAATCTAACGGACTTCTACGACAGACTGGTTAGAGCTAACGGCTACGCCGCGCTCTACCGGTCGGGGGTTCGAGTCCTGCCGGACTCAACCTTTTGTTGAGAGTGACTTAAGTCACTCTTTAGTCCTTCCTATGGAGCTGCGGCAGCCATGGCTCCATCGCTCTCTCTCTCTTCAGTGACTACAACAAGTATGGGGGAGAGAGAGAAGAGATGGAGGCAGGCTGCCATCATTTCTTATATATGTTTCCGCTAATTTATTTTAAACTAGAAAATACAAAAACTACTTATTTCAACACTCCCCTTATTTTCTAGTCTATTTTTAATTTTTCTTTTAATCCACATTTTTCCCTGCAGTATTTTAATTTCGGCGAGGGTACAGGTTTGGTCATCATGTCCGCTACCATTTCCTCATCAGATCTATATACAAGATTCACTATTTTATTCTCAACTTTTTCTCTTACAAAACTTAATCTTATGTCCATATGTTTAGCCTTAAAATGATGTTTTGGATTTGCTGCAATTGCTATGGCCGCTTGATTATCACAAAACACTTCATGCACTCCCTCCTTCATATACCCAAGTTCTTGCAGCAAGGACTTGACCCACATCAACTCTTTCACAGCAGAACAAGAGGCCATGTACTCAGCCTCCATGGTGGACTGTGCAACCACCTTTTGTTGCTTACTGCTCCAACAGCATGCACCTTCCCCAACATACAACACATACCCAGAAGTGCATCGTCTCATAGGTGCGTCCCCATAACTGGCATCACTCCAAGTAGTGATGTCAGTGTGCTCCCCTCCCAAATGCAACCATAACTCTCTGGTTCCAACCAGATATCTCATGACTCTCTTGGCTGCCTCCCAATCCCTCTTCCTAGGATCATTCAGACTCCTACTGAGTACTCCAACTGCTGCCGCTATGTCCGGCCTGGTACAATTCATAAAATAGATTAAACTTCCTACGACCTGTCTATAAGGGATAGTCTTCATAAACTCTCTCTCTTCAATACTCATTTGATCATCTAAGATAATTACTCCTCCTTCTACACTCCCATCACTTACTTTTTTCAAGTCCATGGGAGTGGTACAACTGTTAGCATTTTCCATCTGGAATTTCTCAAGCATATTACCTATTGCTTCTTTCTGAGTAAGTCTGATAATCTTCTTCCCCCTATCTCTCTCCATCTGAATCCCCAAAATATATTTTGCCTCCCCTAAATCCTTCATATCAAATCTGCTTCTAAGTTCTGTTTTTAACTTATTGATCTTTTCCAAGGATTTACTCAACACAAGCAGATCATCCACATAAATTGCAATAAAAATGACACCATTCTCATCTTCAAACATATAGATAGAATGGTCAAAGCTTATACGGATATATCCCAGACTGGTAAGAAACTCATCTAGTTTCTTGTTCCACTGTCGGGGAGCCTGCTTTAGTCCATATAAGGACTTTATGAGCCTGCAGACTTTGCTCTCTTCTCCTTCCTCCACGAACCCCTCGGGTTGTCTCATGAAAATTTCTTCCTCTAACTCACCATTAAGAAACGCAGTCTTAATGTCCATCTGATGGATTTCCATGTCTTCCGCTGCTGCCAGGCTGAGGAGAATCCTTACTGAAGGGAACCGAACAACTGGAGCAAAGGTCTCCTCATAGTCAATCCCTTCCTTTTGGGTGAACCCCTTCGCTACCAATCGAGCCTTATATCTTTCAATGGTATTATCTGGGTTCAGTTTTAGTTAAATACCCATTTACACCCAATAGGTTTTCTGTCTGGAGGACAATCTGCTAATTCCCAGGTATTTGCTTCCATGATAGAAGCCATCTCATCATTTATAGCTCTAATCCATCTTTCTTTCTCTGGACTATTCACTGCCTCCGAGTAAGACTGAGGCTCATCAGGGTGAGATAGCTTAGTTACCTTATGAGCGACTTGTTTTTCCTGTAATCTTTTGCTGCTCCTTCTTCCTCCCTCAAACTCTGAAGCAAGAATGGATGGAAGTCTTGGATTTCTTCTCACTGTTTCATCGGCTCCCCTGTCCATGGAAACCGGTTCTTGTCCCGCTTCTTCTATCTCCTCGAAGTCCATAGGAGTATGTGAGGTTTCCGGTGAGTCTCCTGTATCTTGGATCTCCCCTGAATCTGTAATCACGGTGTCACCCATATCCCTTTCGGGAACGACCGAGTTCTCCTCACTTTCAGACTCAAATCTGATCCTAATCTTCTTTGTATATTTGAAGGGGTCAAATGACTTCCCTTCATCCATGACAACTAAGTGTTTGACCAGAATGATATCTTTCTTTGCCAAGTCATATACTCTATATCCCTTAACATCCTCATCATATCCCACAAAGTATCCAGGTTTTCCCTTAGCATCTAGTTTCCAGTTTTTCCTATCCGTGTCAAGACTGTAAACTTGGCTACCAAATACTTTAAGGTGTGAGATATCTGGTTTCCTTCCAACCCATCTCTCATAAGGTGTGACTCCCTTTACAGCTGAGGTGAGGACTCTATTTTTAATATAGTTGGCACAGTTCATTGCCTCTGCCCAAAATCTCTTTCCTATTTTCTTGTCTGCCAACATACTGCATGCACTATCTCCTAGTGTTCTATTCAACCTCTCAGCTACCCCATTTTGTTCCGGGTTATATGGTACAGTTTTCTGGTGTTGTACTCCCTCATCTCTCATATATTCCTCAAACTGGTTAGAGGTATATTCCCCCCCATTATCACTCCTTATCCTCTTAATAGGGGTTTCATGCAACTTCTCACTCCAAGCTTTATATTCTTTGAAGTAAGTGGATGCTTCAGACTTATTTTTCAGAAAGTAGACTCTAGAGTATCTAGACCAATCATCAGTTATTGTCATCATAAACCTCTTTCCTCCAACCGAAGGTACTTTTGCAGGTCCCCAAATATCTGTGTGGACCAAATCTAACACTTTCTCACCTCTATATGTGGCGGCTTTGGGAAAGGGAAGTCTGTGAGCCTTACCTTGAGCACAACCACTACAATCATCCATTATTTCATTATCCCCAAACTGAATGCCATCTACTACCCCAAGCTTTTTCATTTCCCTTAACCTATCAAAATGCACATGCCCCAAACGCTTATGCCAAATCATCACCTTAGGAACACCAACATAGTAAGCATTCTTCTTTTCATTACTCAAGTTAAGCCTAAACATTCCTTGGCTACCCTTATCTGCTGTGAAGTAAACTTCATTCCCATACTTAGCTGTAAAGACTCCCTTTCTGGTGAAGGTATCAAACTCTTTGTCATCTAACACAGACGTAGAGACAAGATTTTTACTCAGCTGAGGAATGTAAAGTACATCTGAGAATGTAAGTATAGAGGTCTTTCCCTCCACTAAGACTTTCAGATCTACTGATCCCACTAGATCTGTAGTAACCACTCTCCCATCCCCATACTCTATCTCTACAGTAGGAATCTTTCGTAGCTTAGTGAAGAGTTCTTTATCACGGCACATATGCATGGATGCACCTGAGTCGATGATCCATCCTTCCTGTGGAGCTTCCCGAATTGCTCCAAGGGCACACTTCTGCCTCCGAGGGATCTCCTTCTCCTCCAGACTCTCGTCAAGAAGAAGCTCCCCATCCTCCTCAGATGACTCATCCTCGATTTCTCCTGACACTTTTGTAACCACAAGTGCCTTTTTCTTCCCTCCGGAAGAACCCCCTCCACGGTTTTCTTGGAGCCTCAGCTCTGACAACTTGACACAATCTGCAATAAAGTGTCCCGGCTTTTTGCAATAATGACAAAGACCCTTTGGGGGCCTCTGTCCCCCAGAATTATCTCTTTCCCCTCTATAAGGTTTCTTCGGATCCTTCCCCCATCGGTCCCCTCCTGCTGCTAGAGCTTGAATGCTCTTTCCTCCTCTCCTAATCTCCATTGTGTTTTCCTGCATAAGTATCATCCTGACTACTGTGTTCCATTTCCATGAACTATCAGGCATTCCTTGTACTCGGTACACTATGTTTTCGAACTCATCTGGTAATTTCATGATAAGGGTGTTAACTTTCATTTTCATTGTACCTGTCCACCCGGCACTTTCCATTTCCACATACAAACAAGAAAGATCATTACAGTAATCTAACATCTTTCCTCTTTTGTAAGTGTAACTCAATAGCTTTTGCTCAGCCAACTGGAGCTCCTGAATAGTTCCAGCTCTATAAATCTCCACCAAACTCTCCCACAATTCCTCTGCCTTGTAAATGTGAAGATGAGGAGTGGCCAAACCTTGAGTGAGGTGTCTCAAAATGAAGTTCTTGGCAGCCATGTTTACATCCTCCCACATTTGAGTATCGTTCTCCACGGTCTTCACGGTCGCCGTTCCCGATACTGTGGCAATAGGAGTGAGGGGTGTCTCCTTCCCTTTCTCCTTTTCGGACACACTGCTGTCCCCATCATCTGCCTCCTCCGCTGAGGCAGCCGTTGTTGCAGAAAACCTTACTCCCCCAAATCCTGGTGGAGTTCCCGAAGGTGGACGTTTCACTTGTCCACTGACGATACCCCAGTATCGTTTTTCACACAAAGCTCCCATCATCATGGCTTCCCAATAGATGAACCCAGATCCATTGAAGGTGGGCACCCTAGAGGGTGGGCCCATAACCTGCAATTCTGTGTCCTCCATTGGACTACAGAATACAGGAAGCCTCTAGATAGTATTTAACTAACCCACTTTAAGCCACGACCACTTCTGCCCAAGAAGGCAAACTGAGAATTTGACTGCACCCCTGTGTAGCCTGGACTCCCCTGAGTCCGTAGCAAAAAGAATTACTGAAAACGGCCAACCAGGCGATAAGTTATGAGCCGGCAAAAATGCCAATTTATACAAAGCTCTCTTAGAGAGAGGTGTCTGTCTACCAAATATTTCCTAAGTCCTAAATCCCTCTCACAACCCTTATCTACTAAAGTACGAACCAATCATATTACTGTAAAGTACAGAAAGGTACTATGGCCGATGTACTTTCTGTACGGCCGGTGTACGACAAGGCTCTTGAGTGGACGCGTGTCATTTTTCCACTTGTCCGTATTTCCTCCGGAATTCCCGCGACCGAATGTCATCCTTCCACGCGGCGCCACGTCATGCCACGTCCATAAAATCCAAAGTGACCATTCCGCGATCTCGGCGACGACGTGCGCCGTCGGATTAAATCCGACATTAAATGTCGACCGTTAAAAGTGTATGTTTCATTTGTTTCGTGCGAAATGACGTTTCGCACTAAACCTTAACAAGTTCTATGTTCGTTTCGTTTCATATTCCAGTTAGATCATTTCGGTACTATACAACAGTTTATATATGAATGAAACCCTATATAATCTAACGGACTTCTACGACAGACTGGTTAGAGCTAACGGCTACGCCGCGCTCTACCGGTCGGGGGTTCGAGTCCTGCCGGACTCAACCTTTTGTTGAGAGTGACTTAAGTCACTCTTTAGTCCTTCCTATGGAGCTGCGGCAGCCATGGCTCCATCGCTCTCTCTCTCTTTCAGTGACTACAACAAGTATGGGGGAGAGAGAGAAGAGATGGAGGCAGGCTGCCATCATTTCTTATATATGTTTCCGCTAATTTATTTTAAACTAGAAAATACAAAAACTACTTATTTCAACAAGAAAAACTTCAGTCGTACGAGAAAATCATTTTTACCATAGTACAATGAACGTCAATTCCATAGAGGTACGAAACATACAAATTTTCATTTTTTTACGTAAATGCGTTAATTTTTTTGGTTAATGATATTTTCATAAAATTCATAGCTTTCGTGAACGGATTTGAATTGCAGAAAAAATTGTACGGAAAATATACAGATTTAAAAAAAAAAAGACAAGCGGGAAATTCATTTCATTTTTGCGCGTTAAATTTGAACCAGATTTTGGACATTTTTCCGTTAAAAGGAAGCCGCCAATGAATCCGTCATTCAAGCCACAATTGAAGCCCACATTAAAGCCTCTGCGAACATCTTCACGAACCTCGCCACCTATAGCCATCCCTACGCCTCGAGAACCAGATTGTGAGCATGTTAAGGCCCCAAAGGGTGGGCTACTTGGCAACAATAAATTGTTCATTTGTGTTTACTATAAATTTGAATACAATGTATAGGCCCTTAACCTCAAATACAATACACAGGCCACTAGAATTATAAACCACCTTATTGGAAATGTTGGCAAAGCTTCTCATAACTCTCAAAAACGCACCTTATCCGCTTTAGATGAACTCACTATAAGTCATGGGTCTAGCCAAAGCAATAAGGTACCAGGAGTGCAGATGAAAATTAGGAATGCTTTTACTCGCCATAATCAGAAAGAGGTAGATGCAGCATGGGCAAAGGCATTTTTTGCAAATGGCTTGCCATTCAATTAACTTAACGAAACCTACTTCAAGGCTGCAATGAAGCATACTAAAGATATTGGAGAGTCTTACAAGCTACCATCTCGCAAAGACATGAGAACCCGACTCCTATCTAAGTCAAAGGCGACGCTGAAAAAAGATTTGGATGCTACATGAAGATGATAAAAGTCACAGGTGCCTTTATCACATTCGTTGGTTGGATCCTTTATCACATTCGTTGGTTGGACCCTGATAGATCAAAAGCCTCTCCATAATGTTTTGGTTGTCACCCCCAAAGGTGACATGTTTCTCACGGCGGTTGACACTAGTGGGGAGCATAAGGATGTCCAATATGTTTGTAAGGTGTCGAAGAAAGGAGTTCTTACAATAAGTGTGGGGCATGTGGTGCAGGTTGTCACTGGTTCTACTCCCGTAAAACATATAGCAACCTTATTGCTCATGAATAAGTATCCCTCCCCTCGTGTGGATTGCATGCTTTGCCCACGTTTTGGACCTCATTTTAGAGGATTGGGGCAAGTCGGCTTTTACCTCAACACTTGTTCGAGAGACAAAGGAGATTTTATAATTCATCACAAACCGTATTATGATTGCTTCCATATTTAATAAGTTGTATACACTTAAGCTTTGAAACCTAGAAAGACCAGGTTTGGCACAAATTTTCTCATGCTCCTAAGGGTTTTAGAGGTGAAGGACAACTTGGAGGGCTTAATGTTTGATGATGACTACAAACAGTGGCCAAAACTGCTTACAAGTCTGAAGGGTCCTAGATTAAGGGCCACATTCTGAGCTAGGAGTTATAGATAGGAGTAAAGGAGGATGTGGCTGTTTTAGAGCCTGTGGTGTGACAAAAGAGGGGTTGTGACAAAAAGGCCCCGACAGTGGGGAAAGTTTATTATGGATTCTACATGATAGGCCAATATTTACATAATATCTCCATTAATGGAGGAGTGAGAAATTGTTTGATGATGACTACAAACAGTGGGCAAAACTGCTTACAAGTCCGAGGGGTCCTAGAATGAGGGCCACATTCTGAGCTAAGAATTATACATGGGAGTGGAAGAGGAGTTTTAGATGGGGGCAAAGGAGGTTGTGGCAGTTTAAGAGCCTGTAGTGCAACTAAAGAGGGATTGTGACAAGAAGGCCCAAAATGTGGGGAAATTTTTTAGTGGTTTCTAAACCATAGGCCAATATTTACATAATATCTCCATCGTTGGAGGAGTGAGAAATTACACAAGAGTGCACATTTTGGAGGAGTTGAAGACATTTTGGTTGGCCAGATGGGGATGGCAGATAGCCCCTTGCATGTTGCCTGCTATTGACTGGATCATGAATACCAAAGTGCTACTTAGGGGCAACTTTCAAACGTGAAAGTCATAGAAGCCTTCCAAACTATTGTTATTATGATGGTACCGAATGTGGATGACGAAGCCGAAGCCTACAATGAGCTGACTAAGTATAGAGGTATTGAGGTTGTTTTAGGGAGGGACATCACAAAAGCTTGTGCTAAGAAGATGCCAGGGTGGAATTGGTGGCAACACTTTGGGGTAGTTACCCCTATCTTCGCTAAAGTAGCAATTAGGGTTCTTTCCAAATGCTCAGTTGCCACCTCATGTGAGAGGAATTAGTCAACCTATAACCATATTCACTCTAAAAAACAGAAGAGGATGACAGCTAAGAGGGCAAATGACTTGGTGTGTGTCTTTAGCAATCTCAAATCAACACAAAAGACTAGAGATCTCAGCTATGAGGAGGCTAAGGTATCACGGGAATAAGAGGAAAGGGAGGTAGTAAAAGAGAATTTTTATGAAGATAAGAATGGCCTAAATTTGGAGTAAAAAGATAGAGTAGATAGTCGTATTCAAGATCTTTAATGAGTTTAGCCTCTTTTTATATGTGAAATGAGCCATCACCCTCACATAAATATAAAATTGGCTTACTTTCGATTCAATTGTGCATTTTCATTATTCAATAGTAGAATGTTGTAACATGGCCGTTTTTTTATTCAATTGTGAATTTGTCATTATTTGGTGTTAACTTGTTGTAATAGGGCGGCAATTATGTGTCCTCCTTTAGACCACAGAATTCAAGAAGCCTCTAGGCAATTTTAACTAGCCCACTTTCAACTACAACCACTGCTGCCCAAGCAGACAAATTGCCAACTTGACTGCACCCGTGTGTAGTCTGGACTCCTTTGAGTCCACAACAAAAAGAATCACTGAAAACGCCCAACCAAGCAATAAGTTATATGGCGGCAAATATGTCAGTTTTTATACAAACTCTCTGAGAAAGAGGTGGCGGCAAATATGTCAGTTTTTATACAAACTCTCTCAGAAAGAGGTGGCTATCTACTGAAACACTAAGTCCTAAACCCCTCTCACAAACCCTATCTACTGATGTACGATCCAATTATATGACTGTACCGTACAGAAGAGTACTACGGCCGATGTCTTCTTTTTTGGTTTTCTTTTTTGTTGAGAGTGACTTATGTTACTCCTTAGTCCTGACTATGGAGCTAAGGCAGCCATGGCTCCACCACTCTCTCTTTCCTTCAGTGACTACAACAAGTATGGGGGCAAGAGGGAGGAGGTGGAGGCATACTGCCTAAGCTTTTCTTTTCCTTTTTTTCACTAATCTATTTAGACTTATAAAATGCCCTATAAATCTAGTTTATCTCTTTTAGGGCCAAGCACCGGCAAGGCGTCGAGGCTAACTTGGTGACAGCGCTGATTTAGCGCTAGCGCGGCTTGGGAAGGGTGCCGGAGTTGCCTCGACGCTAGCTAATGAACTAGTGATGAGGCACGTTGGTCGCTCGTTGCTGGTTCACTCTTTTAGTGATGAGGCAGGTTCACTCTTTTAGCGACAAGGTGCGAACGGTTCTAGTTTCGTTTCGATTGTCTGTTGTCGTATTATTTTCATTTTTGATGAAATTTGTTTTAGTTTTTCGTTATTTTTACTTTATAATGAAGTCAAAGTCGGTCAACGCATTTTATTTTTTTTGCATTTTTTTGTTCTGTACGCATATATCATTATGTTATCGACGTGTCATGCGTGCGTTTAAAATGCTTGATACCTCTATAACCATTTATGTACTTTGAGTGTACTGCATGTTTGTCGTCATGTGAACCCATTTTGGCGTTTTCCTCTATTAAACCCCCGGGCAAGTATTTTTAGTTAAAGTACTGCCCAAACAGCGAATGAAAACGAATCACACAAGTGCCACACAAGTTATAGAATTTCTTGACGAGGGAGAGTACTTGTTATTGTTCTTAGTGTTGGTCACACGCATGTACAGGAAAAAAATTGCAGGGGTCTCGGACCTCCACTTTTATTCATAGGTCATTTGTATAATTTTTCGTCGTCGTCTTCTCTAACCTCTCCCTCTCACATTATCACTTTTATATCACACTTTTTAGAATGAGACACGACAATAAAGGTATAAAATGAAAGATCTTAAAAAAAAATTGACAATTTTCTGGTTTTTTTTTTTTAATGGCAAGTCGAGAGAGAAAAGTAGAAAAACCGATATCAGGTAACCATGGTGGAAAGTTATATAATTAGTGACGTCAAGGTTGTGACAAGTGAGCATGATGTCAAAATGTCACCAAACCCTAAATACCTACAATTTCACAAAAATCTAGGCGTCTACATCTGTCGCTCTTTTTGCTGGTGTCACCAACTGTCGGAAGTTTTGTAGTCGTCTTCAATCGTCACAAGTTGTACCTACTTCTACACCTGTCACATTTCAAAGTTCCGATTTCATTTTCGCACATTGGGACGCTCTTCAAAGTAGTAAGGAGAATCTTCATTATAGTCCAAAATAATTTATCAAAGTACCGATTATATGGGGAGACCCCTCTAGGATGTACGAAAAGTTGTCGTTTTGTGTTTTTTCGACCAAGTGTCACGTCATCTTCAAAATTATCTTAAAACACATCATCGATCTTTTTTAAATAAAGTAAAGTTGCTTTGACAAATAATAAAACTTATCCCATGAGTGAACAAATTTCAGAAGTTTTTGACGACGAAAAAAAATACATGGTTGTTTGTTTTTGTTTGCTTGCATCTTGTATTTTTTTTTTTGCAGGCGTCTCGATGTTGCTGTGTCATTTCACGGAAAGGTGAAAAATATGCGAAGTCACGGTGGCTGGACATGAGAGGTTTACGCAAGGGAATGTTGCATAGCCACGGCTGCAAGGCTGTTTGTGTACGATGTCACGCAATGACATGCGACATGCCAAATTGTTTCAAATATTACAATAAGTCTTGCGACGCTTCAAAAAGTTTCGAAAAATAGGGTGCGTCATCACATATTGTAGATGTTGACAGCTGTCACGGACATTGTCGACGTATACAATCGTCACACCGTTAAGTAATAATGTCGTTGTTACACATAGGGACACGTGTAATCCAAGTTCGCCAGATCTAAGCTAAAAATCAAAGCTCGCTAAGTTACAAGTACATGGGCCGTTCTCTAATAGCGATTCACAGTGTACCTTTCTCTTTTCCAATTGTTTTGCTTCTTCTATTAGGGTAAGATTCCATTAGAGGAAAATTGGGGTTGTTTACTGGAAATCTTACGATGTTAATTGGATAGTTGTCACAATACTCTTATATTATATGAGTTAGTATTGACTGTTGGATGTTTCACTTTTTAAGATCCGCGAAGTAATCGCGCAAATCACCCGTTGTTGCAAACTGGTCGTATATCGTTGTTACACGAGAGAAAGTAAAAAAATACCCACTTCGAGCAGGCGATCACATACCTACACGTTGTACAGGCCATGTGTTGGACATGTGCCTCGGGATGAAAGTAAACCCAAATTATATTTGCAAGTTTCGTTTGACATCCACGACCTTAAAAGTTTGCCGCGTCTTTTTGCGATTCCATTTCGAAATTTTGATTTCCATTTTCAAAATTAAAATATGTCCGCAAAATTTGCGTACAAATCATTAACTACCTCCGTTCGCATAGATATTACGTTCAGATTTTACGTTTAAAGAATATTTTTAGTTTTTTTTAATGTGCACACTAGCCTACGTGACACCAATCATATTTGCGAAAGGTTGTTTACTGTCCTGACAAAATGGAGCGGACTGCTGTAAAACTTGCCATTAGACGTGTCCGTACGTTTACTGGGACCGCCTAATGGAATCGAAGCCTCATCATCTCTGAATCTTGAAAGAATAATAAAATGGGGATTGGAGAGAGCAAGGAATTAGGGGCTTTTGATTATTTTTTCACAATCCATTAAGTATTTAAGTATGGAACTGAAGTACAAGAATGACATACACCGCGGATTGCTATTAGCTTAAAAAAATTATTCGAGTAAAGAAAAAATTAGCGTCATTCATTCTAATTTAGTGCTAGGAGACGTGGCAGATTATGGTCCACGTCCTTAAATAGTGTAATTTATTATTTTTAAGGTATCAATCTCAAAATTTTTGGGCGCCGAATCAGCGTGATTAACCCTAATAGCGATTCGCGATGTAGCTATCGCTCCAATTATTGGCCCGATATTGTTTTGCTTTTTATATTAGGGTAAGATTCCATTAGAGGAAAAGTGGGGTTGTTTACTTGAAATCTTACGATGTTAATTGGATGGTTGTCACAATACTCTTATATTATATGAGTTAGTATTGACTGTTGGATGTTTCACTTTTTGAGATCCGCGAAGTAATCACGCAAATCACCCGTTGTTGCGCACTGGTCGTATATCGTTGGTACACGAGAGAAAGTAAAAAAATACCCACTTCGAGCAAGCGATCACATGCCTACACGTTGTACAGGCCATGTGTTGGACATGTGCCTCGGGATGCAGGTAATCCAAAATTATATTCGCAAGTTCCGTTTGACATCCACGACCTTCAAAGTTTGCCGCGTCTTTTGCTATTCCGTTTCGAAATTTTGATTTCCATTTTCAAAATAAAAATATGTCCGCAAAATTTTCGTACAAATCATTAACTACCTCCGTTGGCATAGATACTACGTTCAAATTTTACGTTTAAAGATTATTTCTAGATTTTTTTAATGTGCACACTAGCCTACGTGACACCAATCATATTTGTGAAAGGTTGTTTATTGTCTTGACAAAATGGAGCGGACTGCTAGTAAAACTTGCCATTAGACGTGTCCGTACGTTTACTGGGACCGCCTAAAGGAATCGAAGCCTCATCATCTTTGAATCTTGAAAAAATAATAAAACGGGGATGGGAGAGAGCGAGGAATTAGGGGCTTTTGATTATTTTTTCACAATCCATTTAGTATTTAAGTATGGAACTGAAGTACAAGAATGACGTACACCGCGAATTGCTATAGCGTAAAAAAATAATTTGATTAAAGAAAAATTAGCGTCATTCATTCTAATTTAGTGCTAGGAGACGTGGCAAATTATGGTCCACGTCCTTAAATAGTGTAATTTATTATTTTTAAGGTATCAATTCAAAATTTTTGGGCGCCGAATCAGCGTGATTAACCCTCATAGCGATTCGCGGTGTAGCTATCGCTCTAATTATTGGCCCGATCTTTATCCATAGTTCATCGCGATATATAGACAAACCATCGCTATAGTTTTCCTTTCCGATATGTTGAGCCAACATATCTATTTTCGGTTGGTCGAAAAAAGTTGCATATCGGTATCGGTAAAATTCGATACACAACTCTACAAAATATGTATGCGCTTACATATTCCCACCAAAAACTTGCCGAATTATCGTTTCTCAACGCTCCAGCTCATGGACCGCCTGTTTTACCGTTTTCGCTGTCGTAAGTTATAAACTGGAATGTATGTAAACATTTGGTGTTTGGACACCGTACTTTAAAATAAGGGAATTGATCATGACAGTGACAGTTTTGGTTGCGCATCGTCACTTACGTCATTTTGTCAAAAAACGTATGTTTGAAGTACACATTGGTACAAATAAAGTACCGTTGAGCATAAATTTGACGGTCAATCGGTTGGACATCTTTGACTTTCATAATATTGTTTCAGCCGCTTAAAATTTTGCCGCACTTGGGAACGTCGACCGTCATAATAAAATTAGCAATTCACACGGCCGGCGAGCGTTTACGGTAACAAAAAGGCGGTGACCACATGTAAATAAAATGGTTGCAGACAGTAACTTTTTGTCGTTATGTGAGCTCCACGGTGAGAGCACTTAGGGTGCGTCTATATGTGCTTAAGTAAGGGTTTTTTTCTGTCGTTTTCATGTAAAACTTAGAGCCGTACCGCGTAAGTTTTAACCGTGCAATAAAAAAGAAAAAAATAGAAGTACATTTTGCGTCATCATCGAATTTAAAATGTACTACATGTTGTCGTCTTGTGTTTTTCGACCCACTTCGACGACAAAAAACGTCATCTTCAACCTTATCTTTAAAATACAG
>JBBHKE010002598.1:100664-142666 GCA_037447655.1 Zygnema cylindricum | reverse complement strand
TTTTTTTTTTTTTTTTTTTTTTTTTTTCATCCTTGGAAAAATCCTGATATTTCCCAGCAACAGTTTTAAAGATGGGACAATTTTTTAATGTCTTCTCATTTGATTTTCTTTTTAAAATTCATTGCCTCTTTTAAGCTTTTCGTGCGCACGATTTCCAAACCTATTTATGTTTTTTTACCCTTTTCTTTGTTTTCTTTTGAAATTATTTTTCTTAATGTGTGGAAAAATCTTGTCCCGTACTTATCTTTTGTACCGTTTTTACTTTATCCGTACTAATTTGTTTTTATCAAATATCACCTATAATTGGTTTACCAGAAATAATTGAATTTGTTGATCGATATATCGGTTTATAATTCAATTTATCGTTCGATAATCGATTGCCAATATCAAATTTTTCCTCAATTATCAAATTTTATGGCGATAATCAATTTTTCGGCGATAATCATTTTTTTGGCGATAATCATTTTTTTGGTAATCAATTTTTTGGCGATAATCGAATTCTTTTGACGGTAATCGAATTTATTGGCAATAATCTGATTTACCGATGATAATCAAATATATCGGTGAGCCGAGAATTTATCGTCGACAATTGAAACGAATTAATCAATCAATAATCAAATAAATCGGTTGATTATCAATCTATTGAATTTCACCGGCAACAACTGTCTTATTCGGTTACAAAAAATCGATTTTCTCACTCGATAATAAAAAAAATAAGCTTGCGTTTATGCGAGACTCTAATATTACCGTTTATTAACTCGAATATTAACGTTTATTGGGGCTTTTGTGGTTTTTTTTTGGTATTTAGGACATTTCCCGAGGGTTTTGTGCGACTGGACCAGGACATTCCGAGTCCCTATGCCGGAAAGAAAAAGCTCTATACCTATGAGACGGCTGATTTCTGGGAACAAATTAAAACCCCCGGGTAAATACAATCTCTCTCCCTCTCTCGCTCTCTCTCTCCCTCTCTTCTCCCTCTCTTCTTCGATAATTATCAGTTGGGGATGTAGTCCGTACAAATAGTACGGACATGTGGAACGGACATACAGTACGAAATAAGTACGGGGATATTGCGAGGGGGGGCGGGGAAGTGGGGGCACTTTTGAAAAATTTTGCGCAATCTATTCCGTATCGTATCTGAGTACGGAGTTATCGTCGACAATTATCTGTCCTATATTTATCGGTAATGTATCGCGATATTTCGGAAATGTATCGCGATAATTCCATTTCCTATATATGTTGAACCAATGTATCGATTATCTCTAGTTCAAAAAAGGTACATATTGCTTATCGGCAAATGGCTAATGATACACAACACTGCTAATTATAAAGGAAACTTCCTAGAAGAGAAATACGTTTTCTTTCTCTCTCTCGTCCTTCCCATTTTCCTCTTCCTCTTTACTTTTTTCTCTTCTGCTTTACCATCATCTTTTTCATTTTAATTTTTTAATTTCTTTATTTTTTTAATAAGGACATATTTCTTTCTATGTCTACAAGCTTAATAATTAATGAAAATTCCATTCGAGAAATACTTCTTTTTTCCCGCTCATCTTTTCCATCTTCCACTAACTCATTATAATCATTATCTTCTCATTATTCGTTTTTTTTTTCCTTCTCCTTCTCATTCAGAAAATTTATGTACAAAGTTATTGTTACATATGTACAGGTTTAGTACTTTCATTGTGAAGACCTTCGACGAAATTGGTATCCCTCCATATTTAACCACATGTCCTCAGTAAACCAGTGGTGAGTAAAAAACCCTCAGTCTCTGTCTCCATTTCCTTCTCCTTCTCTCTCGATCTCCTCTCCTCGCCCTCTCCCTCTCTCCCTCTCCCTCTCCCTCTTCCTCTCCCGGTCTTCCTCTACCTCTCCCTCTATTCCTCTCCCTCCCCCCCCCCCTCCCTCCCTCCCTCCCTCCCTCCTTCCTGCTCCCTCTCTCTCTCCCCAACTCCCTCCACGGAAAAGAATGATTGTCAATATTTTTTTATCAGTTGAACGTTAAAAAAAAAAAAACAGGAAAGAAAATGAAAAGGAAAGGAAATCGGAAAGTACGGAATTCTTTACATACTTTTTCTCTTGGTACCGTTTTCTCCCTTCCAAAAAAAAAATCTGGAAGTACAATTTTTTTTATATAGTTTGCACTTGATACCTTTTTCCCCTTACAAAATTATCCAGACTATTATAAATGTACGACAAACTTATAATTTTTCGTAATCGAAAACTTTGGAAAGAGAGAATCGTAGTTTATGCAATCGTTTGCAAGAAAAATGTTTTTTTTCTCGAAAGCTGCACTTTTTTTTTACTTTTTTTTTTTTTAATTGAATATTGCAGCCTGTTTTTGCGCTTTTATCAAATAGAGATATACATCGCTCGTAATTCGTCTTCTACTTGAGGTGGCGGTATTTTATTCGCTGGAATTCACCCTCTTGTTTATTTTACGGATTTTAAATAAATTGACTTTGTAATATGCTTAGGAGTTGATCAGTAATTGTATTTTAGGATTAAAAATCATTGTAGGATTAAATAAGTATCGGTTTTATCGTGATAAGTTTTTACCCGATACACAATACTAGTACTTGACGAGTAGGCTCCTTTCAATTTTAAAGGTGTAAATGGTGAAGTAGAGGAAGTGATATTAACACAAAAATATTCAGGCGCCAGAGCGGCTTGCTTTAACTGTAACATGGAAACTAATTTCTCTCAGTGTCGGGTCGAACAAACGTCCCGCTGTTCCATGTTACAGTTGCTCGCTCTAGCACAGTACACAAGCTGGACTTTTCTGGACTCGTACGATCCTGTACGTTTTGACGCCAGCTCTTGCACCAAGTAATTTCGGTTCTGCGAAAAGCATAGTTGTTCAAATCGTATTTTACGCACGATTCAAACGAGCGAATAATAAGTAGAAATTGCAGAGGTCGACTTGAAAAAAACGTAAAAATCGTTAATGAATTTATATCTGTACAATTTCGTACATGAGCGTACGTTCGTACACTTTTCAAACTTACCGCGCGCAAATAGTGTGACGCTGCAACGTCTCTTTTCGAAATTGTCCGTACACGAACGATAAAATTCCGTACATTATCCCTGAAATTTCATACTACTACGTGAAACGCATATTTTCGACAAATTCCGTACATTTCCGTAAAAAGTCGTACAGTTGCCGTAATATAACGTACATTTCCCTTAAATTTTCCGTTCAGTTTACCAGACAGAAAGTACATCGCGTTTTTTTGCGATTTTTTCAAAAGTCATGAATAATACGTAAAAATCGGAAAAAATGAAAAAATCTCGCGATTTGAACAACTATGCCGAAAAGTGTTTCTCAAATTAAAACTACAATACAGTACACCGCCAATCGCTATTAGAGTAAATAACGCTAATTCGGTGCCCTTTAAAAAAAAAAAAAAACCTGAAATACAATCCATAATTCTATTTTTTCCTTTACGCCTTTTAGGGTTCTTTTTTTTAATTAGCGTTAATAACGGAAGTACACCGCAATTTTTATAGTGTGGTGTACGGACAGGGTTTTCCGTACCAGAATGTACTTTTTGAAATAAAAATGTACAAAAAGTAATTTAATGTAATTGCGCATGCATGTGAACGTGCACTGGGAAAAGAGACGCAAACTCGAATATTCAGATTTTGGCGTACGAACTGTCAGATTTTGTACGAGTACATATATTGATGTAGACATCAATACGGTGGGCATTTATTATTCGGAAAAACCCAAATTAGAGTTAGTGATAATTAGTATATATGTTTTTTTTTTTTTTTTTTTTCCCAATTAGCGTTAATAACACTAATTTTTTTTTGCGCTATTTATTCCTTTACTCTAACAGCGATTGGCGGTGGTACTGTTGTAAAGTTCCCAGTTGCTTTACCTATTTTAATTTCCCTTTCCAAATAGCCCATTCCCCTGAAAGAAGCAAGTAATTAATTACGACTTTTCCTACCGTCCTAACCGTATTTGACCGATTGATGGTCAAAGATTACGGGGATTGATGCGGTTTTTAATAACGACAAAATGTACCAGAAGCCCGCCCGAAAGGACAACTGCAGCAAACAAATGTTATAGTGCCCCAAAAAATCAGCGTCCATGTCGGTGATCCAACTACTGCTTTTCGGTCAAAGAAACGGCTCGTGCGTAAAGCGCCAATCGGACAAAGACACGTCAGCTGACTATTGTGAGTTGTCCAATAGCCAGTGAGAAAGATCGCCCTTTCGACGACCTGTACGGCCTGGCGCATGTATTGCCAACACAAACAAATCTTCCAAGATACGTCCACGAAAGCGCTAATGGTGGTCCAGAGGTCACAATCGGGAAACGAAGCCGTACCCGATTTTATTCTGTTTTTTGTTTTAATCACCCGGCCGACACCGGCCGGCCCCCAAAATTTGGCACCCGAATCCGTTCCGGATCCGACGCGGCCGGCCGGGTACGGGTCGGGTACGGATTGGGTAGGGATTCGGGTATCCGATTGGGACTTCTGATGGTGGTGTGCATTGTGCACACCTGAGAACACTTAAAAACATAAATAACCTTGAAAAACCTTGAAATTCAAATAAATTCTGAAAACCCTTAGGAAAGCCAAAATGCCCTTAGAAAAGAAAGACAAAATTAGGTGATTGGGTGAGGAAGGCATGTAGACTCGAGAATTTTTTATTTTTCCCAACATTTTCACACTTTCTAAGCTTTGATTTTTTTAAATGTATCGACGAAACTTGTAATATCGCGATACAAATAAGCGTGAAAATCGCTACCGACCTCCGAGTCAAAATTGTACACAAAACTGATTGAAATCGATTAGCAATCGGTTTTAGATTCAACACTATTAAAGTTCAAAGTTTATTTGCACGTTTTTATTTCCCTTTTCAAAATTTAATCTAGACTTTTCAAACTGTGTTAACCGTACCTAAGCTATTAATGCTGATAGATTATAGCGAATGATGCAGTTAGAAATAAAGACAAAAAGTACCAAATCCTGTACGGTATAACCATCTTCGGCAGCCGACAAATATATACCGCAATAGAATACCACCGTTCACTTCGGCTATCCAATTATTGCCTTTCGGTCAAAGAAAAGGCACGTGCGAAAAGTGGCTAATTTACAAAGACACGTCGACCGCATTATTGTAGATTGTCCAAATGTCGGTGAGAAGGACCGCCCCCCATCCCCTGTCCCACCGCTATTCTTCCCTCCCATCAACTACTCTTAAGGGCGCTGCACATGCATCACAAACACTGAAAATATTTCACTTTACAAGTGCGAAACCGTTAAAGGCAATGCGCGCTCGTTCATTAGAAGGTAATGAGAACTCTTTCAACATTAAAAACGAAAAGTACATTTTAGTCTGCACCAATTATTGTCTTCAACCGTGGGACCTGTGAACGTGCGGCCCAATAGTGGGAGCCGAGCACACGCGTGAAATTTGTAACGAAACGTTCATTTTAAGTGAGTTCCCTTTCGTTTGGCTTGTCGCTTCTAACAATCTGACAAGCAACAATTTTTTATTGGCTGAATGTTTTGTCTGGAAGGAAATGTGCTCATTAACTTGTTAACTTTTAGCTCTGGGAGGACACGTGTACAAGGTGGAAAAACTAAAGTGTAAAACGATTGTTAAAATTTCATTGGACACCTTGTCAGCTGAAAGAAATAACGATTCTAAATGTTTCTCTGGAGAAGGGGGCAGATTTCAGCTAAAAAACATGTTTTCAACCAAAAGTAAAATATTAATTTAATAGTTTTTACACGTAGGAAACCGCTCGAAACGTAGCTGAATTCACACGTGCGAAGCGCAAGCACGCTTTCTAAATATAAGGTTTTCGACACATGTGCCACCGACTTAGAGAAGGCGACAAAAAATATCGCTTCTTCGATTCCACTAAAGACGCGTATAATTGGTTTGCGGCGCTGGGGAGAAAGAAAGAACCAGTTTCTGCACAGAATTCCTTCGGCATTCTAAAAAACAGATTCTCTTGAGCTAGATCTGCCACGTGGCCCTTGGTAGAAAGCTTTTGTATCCTATCGACGTGGCGAGTGGTCAGCCATGGCTGCTCCCATGGTCTTTGCGACAGTGCTGATCTTGGCGTGCCACGTGGCACTTGTGATGGGAAACTACATTGGATCCATGCCAGAGCCCGACAGTAAGTTTTCCCCTCCTTTACCCTTCCCTTTCCCCTTTGTTGTTTGCTGTCCATGCCTTCACACGTGCGAAATAGGAATCTGATTGGCTCCTCTGCCTGGTCTGTCCGTACTTGTGCTGCAGAGTCGGCTCTGGAGGCGGTGAAGGCGGCGATCGCGAACAAGGAGGAATTTCCCCCAATCACATGCGATGATTGGAATTTCGCATGCGACAATTCCCGTCGCGTGTATGAGATGTGAGTGATGGTTGCTGCGTGCACTCTCTGCTGCAATGAATCCCTCACCGAATATCGCACTGAATCTCGCATCGATTTTTTAGGAGGTGGAGGGGGGAGAGGAGGGGAGGGGAGGGAAGGGGGAAAGAGAGAGGGACACAAAGGACTCTATCGATGACCATTGGGAGGGGGAATTGAACATGCCGCTGAGTATTTCCAGAGGGGGGGGAGGGAGGGAGAATGAGGCATCGCGTTCAGTGACCAATGAAGAGAGTAATAGTTATCTACATGGGTATACAGGAGAGTGAGGGTGGAGGGAAGAGGGGAGAAGGAAAGCGGATAAAGAAGTTTTTTGGGAGAGGGGGAGGGGAAGAGGAAGGTGGTGGGGTTGAGGGAGGGGGAGGCGGAAGGAGGGTGGAAGAGCGGGTAGAAGAGAATGAACGATCTCGTTAGGAGATGGAGGAGAGAAGCGGGGAGGGGAGGAAGTGGGGGAACAAGGGATAGGCGGGGAAGAGGGGGGAAGGGTGGGAATGGGAATGAGCGATCTCGTTAGGGGAGGGAGGGAAGAAAGAGAAAAGGGGGAAAGGAGGGGAAAAGGGGAGGAAGAGAATGCGGGATCTTGGTAGGAGGGAGTGAAAGTGGGGAAGGAAAAGGAGGGAATAATGTCCCGGATCAGAAGAGGGAGGGTGGAGGGAGGAGCTAGGAGAAGTCGGGAGCTCGTTAGGAGAGGGAGGGAGGAGGCGGGAGGAGGGTGGGGGAATGGAGGTTGAGGGGAAGACGATACCGAGGATCTTGTCAGGATAGGGTGGAGCGAGTGGGAGGGAGGGGAAAAGCGGGGGGCGGAAATTGAGGGATTTCGTTATGAGGGGGGGGGGGGGGATGCGAGGGGGATCGGAGGGGGTAGGTGAAGGGAGGAAGTCTGTAATGAGGTGTCTCGCTAGGAGAGTAGGGCAGCAGAGGGGAACGGGGGAGAAGCGGGAGAGGAAGGACCGCACAAGAAAAGGGAGAGTGGAGGGGAGGAGGTGGGCGAAAAAGGGAAATCATCAGGAGAGGGAGGGGTGGAGGGGAGAGGGGGGGAGAGAGAATAAGGGATTTTTTTTGGAGAGGGAGCGGGGAGGAAGGGTGAAGGGAGAGGGAGGGGGGGTGGAAGATAAATAACTGTGTCATAAAGAGGAGAGGAGAGGGGGAAGGATGAAAAAGGAAAAAAAGTGGGAACTAGGGAGGAGAGGGACAAACAATGGAGGGGGAAAGGGGGATGCGATAATAAGGGATCTTGTTAGGAAGGGTGGAAGGGGCGAGGGGGAACAGGGAAGGGAAAGAGGGGTTGAAGAGAATGATAAAACTCATAAGGTGAGAGAGGGGGAAGGGGGGAGTGGAGGTGAGTGATCGAAGCAACTTGTTGACATGGGAGGTGGGTGGGGTAAAGAGGAGGGTTAGAGAGAATGCGTCAGTAGAGGAGCTAGAGTAGTGGGGTTTGAAGACAATGCGGTCAATATTTGTACTACCAATGGGAGTGGGGTTAAAAGCTCTCTTTATACATGTAAGAAAGGGGATGGGTGGTGGCGGGGAGGGATAAGAGGGAGAATCAAGAACTTGTTCGATCACGATTTAAATAAGGCTGAAAATATCCTTTGGGCATACAAGATTCTAAGGTAGTGGCGTGGGGGGATAGGACGAGTGGATGTTGCTCATCAACAAATAAGAGGGGGGGTGCAGACATTTAGTCTACAATGGATTTGGGGGGAGCATTGCGGCGGAGATTGGCAACCTCACAAAACTGACATTCTTGTGAGTGAACACAAGGAGGGGGGAGGCATCTCATGCAAAAATAAAAAACGAGAAAGAAATTTGTAATTATATATCTATAATTCCGAAAAAGAATGAAGTTGGATGTTACATGTTTGCTCGTTCTTGTGATATTCTGATTTAAGAGGAGGTGGAGGCGGTCGCGTGGGAGGGGGTTGGGGGCGTGAGGAGGGTGTGTAGATGAGGAAAATGGGTGGGGGGGAGAGGTGGATGCGGATAGATTTCTCACTTTGATTATTTTTTGCATATATATATTTTTATTTTTTAGGAAAATTCTCTTACCCTTGATGGGTCTTTAACCTAGCTTAAGTGTCTTAAATTTGCGGGGTGGGTCAAAGGTAATATTCGCAAAATAGAGACCAACAAAATAATGCATAATAGTATTTGTAAAATATACCTTTATTTTTTTTTCACTTGTGGTTACAAAATATTTTCACTATGTTTTATTTTTCGTGCATAACCTTGTAACCTACACTCACTAGTATTGGGGGGGGGGGTGGGCTATAATGGGGTGGGGATACTCGGTGTAACATATGCCCTCTATCCCTCCCCCCATACTTTTACCCTCACGACAGCCTTATATTTTTATTATTATTTTTGAATAAATCAATTAAATTGGGAAAAATTGAGTAGTAAAATGTAGGAAAGCGAGGAGGGAAGGGGAGTGAGCGGAAAAAAGTGACATAGTGTGAATTTTGTTGTTTCAAAAATCACATATATCAAGTAGAACAGAAGATTAAATCAACGATTATGTGTTTTTTTGGTTGTGTGATGGTGGATAAAAACCTTGTAAATGCACAAACTTGGAATGCATTCATGTTTAAGGATTTGATTTTGTGTCAATATTGGCAAGAAGGCATTTGATTGGGTAGAAGTTTGGGTCGATGTGGTGGGAACTCCCAATCCACAAAAAAAAAAAAAAAAAACAAGAGGAATAAATCAGCATTTGGATATTGCATGTTATGTACGTTTTTTTTATTATCATTTTTTTGTGTTTATGAGATTAGAGGTAATGCGGGGGGGGGGGAGGGTTGTAAGGAGGACAAAGAGTTGTGAGATATGGGTGGGAGGGGGGGAAAAGGGGTTAGGTTTCGTATTTTGTGTCTTGTTTGTTTTTTTTCCACTTCTTAGGACTAAAAATGCTCTAATCTTTAAACGGGTGTTATATTCATTTTCAGTTTTACAAATGGGAGGTTTTAACATCTATAAAATGGGTGTTTGATAAAATATTTTCACATGTAATTACAAAATATTCTTGTTGAATATATTTTTTCGTGTGTAACCTTATAGCCAATGCTAACTTAGAGGCACTAGGGTGGGAATTGGTCTGCTGCGAATGCCCGGTGTTGCAGACATCTATATGGCAACCAGTTGAGTGGAAGCATTCCATCGTCCATCGGTCAACTCAAATCCCTACAACACGTGTAAGACACATGACACTATGGTTATGTCACCCATAAAAATTGTACTCTAAATGGTTGTGGTGTGTGGTGGAGGATGGTGGAAAAAAGGAGGGTATAGTAAAAAAAAACGCGTAATATCAATTGAGAATCATAATCAATAGTAATAAGTAAGCATTCAAAATCTACAATAAATACTAAATAAATATGAATTCATAGTATGAAATAATAAATATGAAATAGAAATTTTCAACGGAAATTTATTATAGATTATATTAAAATCTAATAAACAATAAATGTAACAAAGAAGATTGCGATTGAATTTTCTGGGCTGTTTAATCAATGCGTTTATAATTTCTTTATGTTTTTTGATGGATTTTTATATTTGAGACAAAAAATTGCAGGGTGGGGGGGGGGGGGAGTGGGAAGGGTAACCAAAGCAAATGTCATGTGGTGTGGAAAATCCACATTTTGCAATTGTTGATATTATTGCGAATTTTCATTTTCTTTAAAAATTATTTTGCGATTCTAAATGTTTTTTTTTCTTCGAAGTTTGAAATGGAACAACCTATGGGGTAGGCAAATGTTTAAACCTAATTTCGAGTAGAGGACCAACCTCGAAATCTTCTTTCCATTAATTTTGTAGCGAACTTTTTTTTTTCTTTATGAATACAAATTGACGCGTTTGAAATTGAAACCCACCTTATGTTGAACACAATAGAAATAAAAGAAAATGGTGATAAAAAAATTGAAGAAAGAACTAACAAGTTTGAAAGTAGGCTTACCATTTTTTTTTTTCGTCAATACTATCATTTGATGATTACAACAAACATTAAAGAAAACCATAAAAATCTCTAAAAACCTTAAAAACCCTGGAACGATTTCAACACAACAAAACAAGGTGGGTTGTACGAAAATAATCTTCACGAAGTTCCCTTCAACACCCGCCATCCCCCGACCGCCATTTACATGTCTGTACTATTTCAAGTCCTCGTTGGAGCAAATTAAAAAGAATATCACTTGTATCCCAAAATGGATCTTTTTTTATAATCTCTCTAAAATTCATTGTATAGAAAAGAAAGAGATGTTTACAATCTCTCTAGAAACCTAAAACCTTCACACACACACACACACGCCCAACCCTTTTTCCTCAATGACACTCTATACTCGCACCACAGCCTATGAAGAACACCACCCGCCTCCCTTGCAGTCCTCTACCCTCTACCCCCTTTTAACACTTCACCCTTCACCATATTTTATGAGTACTTCCACTTGCCCCTTTCCCTACCCGATATCCTCCACCACCCCCTTTTCCCTCTACCCTCTAGGCCCCACACCTCTACCCTCATCGTTGCACTACCCTCTACCCTCCAACCCTGCGTAGCCACTACCCTCTACCCTTCGCCATTACTACCCTCCACCCATTCCTACCCTCTACCCTCTACCTCGCCTGCTTCTACTCACCCATCTCTGCCTTACACCTTCCCATCCGCTCCCCTGTGCCATTTTTAACTTGCATTGGACAAAAAAGGGGCGAGGGGGGCATAATCAGAGGTTGTGGGGGAACACAAGGTGAGAGGATGCATCACATAAACGAAAATAAAAGAATATTAATATTTTAAAGTAATTAATTACAATATAAGAAACTAAAAATACATTTTATATTCTTTTTCCTTCTAATCTTTTGTCTTTAAGCGTGTGGGCCGATTAGGAGAGGGGGGCGGGCAGGGGAGGGGGATGGTTTTGTTAAAATTCTGTGTCCATTTCCTGCTAAGGACCAGAAAGTCAAAGTTAGTCAAATTGACGTGAGAGAGAAGTCAACCGAAAGTCCAGTTTGGTACTTGTACGGTTGAATAGACGTCACGATACATTTACGTAGACGTCAAGTTAACTTTGCGTAGGCGTCAAGATTTGATAAAACGTCGTAGCTTACTTGTACCGTACGTTAAGTTAAGTCGCAGCAAATTTTGAGTATACGTGACGAAAAAGCATGTAGGCATTTTTGTACTTGGCAATCTTTGATTGGTCTACGTGTGTCACAAGTTAGATCCTATTTTTTTACGTGACACGCAAGTTGCATAGGTCTACACGACACCTACACATATAAAAATGTACCAAAGCTATGCATTAATTAATCATCAATCTACTGAATGATTCTCTCCAATTTTCCCTACTGCTATATTTTGCACTGAGTGCTTATTTTGTCATGTAAGTAATGTAAGTAATCTATCTTCTTTCTTTGTTCAGTAATTAAATCTTGCTTTCTCATATAGAGATTTGTTTTCCTTAGCTTTCTGTCTTGTAATTTATCGATCCTATGGCCTCTTCTTCAGAATCTCAACAGGTTTTAGGGGAGCGGAAAATTCTCATTTTCTATTTTGTATGTTTTTTGTTGCTTTACCCACTTGGTTAAAAAAAAATCAATATTTGAAAGGGTATTTGCTCTCCTTGTCAGTTTATCAAATGAGAAGAGAGCGTAAGGTGGGTATTTTATAAAAAATCGTCACTTGTACTTGCTAAATGTTGTTAATGAGTTTTTTTTTGTGTAGTCTTGGATCCCATACTAAGGAGAATGGTCGGTGTTACAGATTGCTTTATAACAACCAGTTGAGTGGAAGCATTCCATCGTCTATCGGTCAACTGACATCCGTCACAGTCTTGTAAGACACATGACACTATGATTATGTCACAGATCAAAAGTGATAGAATTTTGTGATGGATGGGGGGTGAGGAAGGAGGGCATCGTGAATTAAAAGTAGTAATATTGGTTTATAAGTGTAAATAATCATAAATAGTAATAAATATGAAATAACAATCTTTATTTTTAACAAATATATAAAATATAGTTTGATATATTTCATGATAATAAACTATTATAAAAGGATGAGAGAACTTGAGAAAAAACATAATAATAATAATTAATAATGATAATAGTCAATATATTAACATATGTTGAAAATATAATAGAATGCATTACAAAATCATTATAATTATCATAATAATTCATAGCACTCGTTAATAATACTACTTTATCATTTTAGTTTTTACTGTAATATTTGAGATATTGTTTTTCTGAAAAATTTGTATTTTCTTATGTAACAATATTACTGAAAAATATTAGATCATAGAGAAGTAAGTGGCTTGATGAGGGAAAAAAATGAGAGGATGCGAACTGGAGGGGGGTGGGCTAGAGGTGGAGAGGATTGTGATTGAAATTTATATGGTGTAAAAACAACGGACTCAAAAATTTCCTTCTATTTTTTTACAATGTTTTCTTCTTTTCAAATGACTTTGATGATTTTTTTTGTGACGATAAGGGGGGGAGTGGATAGGAGAAGAATGTCATGTGGTGCGGAAACATGGCATTTCAAAATTTTGGGGTTTTTTCTTTTACGAATTTGCATTTTTCTTCAGATTTTTATTGGATTTTTTTTTGTTTTTCCTTTTTTTTATTCTGTTTGAAATAGATTTACCTACAAGGCCGCGGTCAAATAATTTAAACCAGATTGAGAGTAGCCGACCGAACATCCCATAAATTTAGAAACTAACCTTTGAAGTAAAAGAAAAAACAGCTCGCAAGTTTAAACATTGTTAACCAGTGGGAGAAAAAAGCGAGGATTAAAACCTTCTAAAACAACCATAGCTTTATCAATGTCAAATGTTTCTTTTGCATCGGCTTTTTTTGTTAAATGTGTAAATATAGTTTTTTTTTTCCAAACAAACCAAAGTGCACATCGGAAAACTCGGAAAAAATAGAAAATCCAAAAATAATGATATTTGAGAAATTTAGGTGAAATTTGGTGCAATATATGTACTGCGTTTAAAAAAAAATGAAATAAAAATGTGAGTGAGCACACAAGCGGGGGGCATACATCTCATCCACAAAACAAAAATAAAAAAAATGCGTAGTAACATAACTGTTATAAAACAAAATTCTGGAATTGCATGTTATGTACGTTCTTTGTTGTTTATCATTTTTTTTTGTTTATGAGAATAGAGGCAACGGGGGAAGGGGGCTTGTAAGGAGGGTAAAGTGTCCTGAGATATGGGTGGGAGGGAGGAAAAAGGGTTAGGTTTCGTGTTTTTTGTCTTGTTTGGTTTTTTATCCACTATTTAGGAAAAAAAATGCTCTAATCTTTGAACGGGCGTTAAATCCATTTTTAGTTTTTCGAATGGGAGGGGTTAAAAATCATTAACAAAGCTATTGTTGTTATAATTTACAATATGGGTTCTTGATATAATATTTTCACATGTAGTTACTGAATGTTCATGTTGGTTATCTTTTTTCGTGAGAAACCTTGTAGCCAATGCTAACTTGGAGGCACTCGGGTGGGAATTGGTCTGCTGCGTATACCTTGTATAACAGATATCTAGATGGCAACCAGTTGAGTGGAATCATTCCATCGTCCATCGGTCAACTGACATCCCTCCTACAATTGTAAGACACATGACACTGTGGTTATGTGGCGCGTCAAACCTGTACTCTAATTTGTTATGGTGTATGGTGGAGGATAGAGGGGGAAAAGAAAGGAGGGGAACGTGAATAGAAATGTATTGTATATGAGTAATAATCAGTGATACATCATGATCAATAAAATTAAGTAAACATACAAAATTCACTATAAAGTAATAAATGATATAAGAATTAAAAACAAAAAATAATAAATAACAAAAAAAAGGTAAACATACAAAAATTACAAAAAAATTATAAATGACAAATATTAATTCATAACATGAAATATTAAATAAAAAATAAAGCATTATAACAAACATTTATTATACAGATTGTATTCAATATAATTTTTTTCGGTATTTTTTTTTCAGATGGTTTTGATGTTTTTTTTTGTGAATGGATCGGGAGGGTTGGGGGCGGTGGGGGGGCTGGGGTGGGAGTAGGGAGGGGTTACATTTGCAAATGTTATTTGATGTGGAAAATTTGCATTTCGCAACGGTTGTTATTTTTGCGAATTTTCATTTTTCTTTAAATTTATTTTGCGGATTCAATAATTTTTTTTTATCTTCAAAATTTGAAATGGAACAACTTATGGGGTGGGTAAATGTGTTTAAACCTAATTTCGAGTAGAGAACCGACCATAAACTTCGTATCAATGTCATAACGAACATTTTTTTTTTTTTAATAAACAGTGACACGTTTGAACTTGAAACCCAACTTATCCAATAGGAATGAAAGAAAAAGGGTGAAAAAAAAATTGTAGAAAAAATTAACAAGTTTCACCTCGTTTATACAGTCATTTGATGATCACAACGAACCATTAAGAAATACCCTAAAAATCCCTCAAAACCCCTCAAAAATCCTAAGACGATTTCAACACAAAAAAATTAAGGCGGGTTGTACAATGAAAATTTATAATATTCTTCAAGAAATTCCCTTCAACACCCCCTCTCCCCCGGCCGTCTTTTCCCACATCCGCACTATTTCAAGTCCTCGATGGAGCAAATGAAAAAGAAAATCACCCGTTGAATCCCAAAAATGGGTTTTTTTTTCATAAAATTCCTAAAATCCATGATATAGAAAAGAAGTGGATGTTTACAATCCCTCCAAAAAAACAAAACACACACACACACATAGAAATTTCCTTTTCCCCCCAACGACACTCTATACTCGCACCATAGCTCATAAAGAACACGACCCGCCTCCCTTGTGGTCCCTCACCCTCTACCCCCCTTTAACACTTTACCCTCCACCAAATTTAATGAGTACTTCCACCTGCCCCCTTCCCTACCCTATATCCTCCACCACCCCCGTTGCCCTCTACCCTCTAGCCCCCCCGCCCTCTACCCTCCTCGTGGCCCTATCCTCTACTCCCCAACCCTGCGTAGCCACTACCCTCCACCCTTCGCCACTACTACCCTCCACCCATTCCTACCCTCTACCCTTTACCTCGCCTGTCTTTCACTCAGCCATCTATGCCTTATACCCCCCTCCACCCGCCCCCGTGTGCCATTCTTAACTCCCATTGGATAAAAGGATGGCTGGGCGGGGTAGCCATATGTTGTTGGGGAACGCAAGGTGGGGGCATACATCTCATGCACGAAATTAAAAGAATGAATATATTTTAAAGTATGTAACTACAATTAAAGAAACTAACAAATTATATTTCATATATTTTTTCCTTGTAATATTTTGTGTTTATGCATGTGAGTCAATTAGGAAGGGGGGGCGGGGGAGGGGGATGGTGTCAGGAAAGCGGAACATCTTCATTTTGTAATTTGTGTGCTTTTTGTTGCTTTTTCCACTTGGTGAAAACATCTTCAATATTCCAAATGGTGTTTTCTCTCCTTGTTAGTTTGTAGAATGAGAATTGAGGGTAAGATAGGTGTTCTATAAAAAAAATTCACTTGTAAATGCTAAATGCTCATACTTAGTTTTTTTTGTGTATAGTTTTGGAGGCCATACTAACCAGAGACACCTTGGGCGGGGGAGGGGAAGGAGAATGGTCGATGGTACAGAGATATTCGTAACAACCAGTTGAGTGGAGGCATTCCATCGTCAATCGGTCAACTCACATCCCTCGTTGAGTTGTAAGACACATGACACTATGGTTACGTTGTGTATCAAAAAATTTCTTTAAATGTTTTTGGTGTGTGGTGGAGGATAGGAAAAAAGAAAAGAGGGGATTGTGAATAAGAATGTGTCATGTATTAGTGATATCAATGATCCATCATAATCAATAGTAAGAAGTAAACATGAAATTTTACAATTAAGTACTGAATAATAAATAGGAATTAATAGTGACAATTAATAAATAATAAAAATATTATCCTATTTAACAATATTTATGGTATTAACAATTAATGAATTTGCTGAATATTTTTACTTAGATTCATTTTTTCGTGAGTAACCTTGGAGCCAATGCTAACTTTTAGGCATTCGGGTGGGAATTGGTCGGCTTTGAATGCTCGGTGTCATAGACGGCTATCTGACAACCAGTTGAGTGGAAGCATTCCATCGTCCATCGGTCAGCCGATCCATCTAACAATTGTAAGACACGTGACACTATGGTTATGGCTGCGTCAAAGTAGAGTCTAAATGGTTATGATGTGTGATGGAGGATTTGGAAAAAGAAAGAGGGGATTGTGAATAAAATGTGTTATACAGTTGTAACATCAATGATACATTATAATCACTAATAATAAGTAAGCATAAAATTTTCAATAAAGTACTAAATAATAAATAGGAAGCAATAATAGAAATAATAATAAAAAAAAAAAAAATCATTGCATCAAACATATAATATATGATTATATTAAAATTAAAAAAATAACAAATGTAGCGGAGAGGATTGTGATTGAAATTAATGTGGCGTAAAGCAATACATTTATGTTTTTTTTATGTTTTTCAGGATTTTTTTTATTTCAGATGGTTTTGATGATTTTTTTTGTGACATACGTTGGGGGGGTGCGGAGGGGAGTGGAGAGCGGTAACTATAGCGAATGTCATGTGGCGTGGAAAATTGCATTTTGCAATGGTTGTTATTTTTGCGACTTTTCATTTTTCTTTAAATTTATTTTGAGAATTTTGAATGATTTTTTTTTTCAAAATTTGAAATGGAACAACCTTTAGGGTGGGTAAATGTGTTTAAACCTAATTTCAAGTAGAGAGCCGACCATAAAATTTTCATAAGTTTTGTAACAAACTTTTCTTTTCTTTCTGAATAAAAAATGATACGTTTGAAATTGAAACCCATCTTATCTCAAACCCAATAGAAAAAAAAGAAAAAAGGTGATATAAAAATTAAAGAAAAAACGAACAGGTTTGCAAGTAGGCTTACTTTATTTTTTTCTCTCGTTCATAGTGTCATTTGATGATCACAACGCACTCTTAAAAAAAACCCTAAAAATCCCTGAAAAACCCTGAAAATCACAAAAAACCCTAAAACAATTTCAACATATGAAAAAAGTAAGGCGAATTATACAATAAAATTTGTCACAATCTTCAAGAAGTTCCTTTCAACACCCCCTTTCCCCCGACCGTTTTTTCCCACATCCGCCCTATTTTAAGTCCTCGGAGTAAAAAAAAAAAAACATCACCCGTTGAATCCCAAAAATGGTTATTTCTTTTAAATTTCCTAAAATCCATAATATAGAAACAAAATGGATGTTTACAATTCCTCCAAAAATGCAAAACACACACACACAACCCCCTTTTCCCCCCAACGACACTCTATACCCACACCACAGCCCATGAAGAACACCACCTGCCTCATTTGTGGCCCTCTAGCCTCTAACCCCCTTTCACACTTTACCCTCCACCATGTTTCACGAGTACTTCCACCTGCCCTTTCCCTACCCGATATTCTCCACCAGCCCCCTTGCCCTCTACCCTCTAGGCCCCTTTGATCTCTACCCCCCTAGCAGCCCTACCCCCTACCCTCTAACCTTGCATAGCCAATACTCTCCACCCTTCCATTCCACCCATTTCTACCCTCTACCTCGCCTGTCTTCCACTCAGCCATCTCCACCTTGTACCTCCCTCCACCCGCCCCCCGTCCCATTTTTTTCTCCCAGTGAAAGGGGTGGGGGCCAAAGTGAGAGGCTGTGTGGGAACACAGGGTGGAGCGAGGCATTGCATGCAAGAAAATCCATTAGTTTTTACATCAGTTATTCCTTCATTTCCTTTTAAATCTCGTTTTATTAGCGTTTGTTAAGTGTCCATACGACAAATTAATTGTTTTGATTTCCAGATAAGCCACATTTGTAGAAAATGTTTAGGAAAAGCTAAGAATATTAGAAACAAACGCTTTTTATATGATCCTAGTCATTAGTTACAAATAGCCATTAATCAGTCACAATGCTAAATGAACATTTCATGAAGAAATTTTTATATTTTCAAAATTAAAGATGTACTCATGTTATGTGAAATGAGAGGTTGTGTATGCCATTCCTTTATAATTTTTGTATAAGCATCAAAGTTCGTGCCTTAATGAACATTTGATTTTGTTATTTGTTGTCACTAATTTGTATAGCTTACCAAGTCTCTTTCTTTTACAATGCTGGAGCATATATACAGTGATATTTCAAACAACTATTTCATCGGGCCAATTTTTGGAGTCAACGAACACCCAACCTGTGATGAGATGGGAGCCAATTGCCTGTTTGGCCCAAGCCTTGTACAAGGCTGTTTATCCAATAGCCAACGGAAAAAAAGTGATTGTGAAGCGTTTTGCAACGCGACCCAGCCGGGAGGGCCTTGTGGGGGAGGCGGTATTTGTTCCAATGGCACGACCGAGATATCACGTACATGTGCATGCAATAAAGGGTACAACAATCTGGCGAGCAAGTTCATTTGCCAATGTATGTTCTCCTTTCACAAGACGCAAAGTAGAACGTCCACTTAGAGGAAATAAAATCGAATTGCTGAATTTGTTATTGTTTATTCTCGTGCTTGTTCCTTGCCAATAAGTTATTCATGGTAGCTTCTTTGTGTATCAAAATAACTTTCAATCAATTAAGATCTTAATATGTAAACATGAAAGAAATGTATAAGCCGTGAGCTAGAAACTATTGAAAAGAGTATGTATTTACTTCAAGTGCAAACTAACTTGTGAAGACAAATGATATACTTATGATATTAAATGCACAATCACCAGAATTGATCATTATACTTGGAACGTTTGGAATATTGTTGTTATATTTCAAGAAAGCGCCATAAAGTTTGAATTAGATCGTGAGCACAATCTTTGGTGATTTCTGCTTCAATTGATTTTGTCGATTGAAAAAATAGCAAGTATGGTAAAAAATTTAGGTTACTTATTCAGAAGAATGCGATGCCCTTTTTGTTGATGGAAAATCTTGGTGTCTGATTTTTTATCTTGTCGGAAGAAACAATACCCAGCGAATAAAAACATGTTGACTGTGAAAGCATTGACCATTGGCCGCATTATAATGGCCTAGGATTGTGAGCTTCTGGTTGCATGTCAGATATTTTCAATTTTCGACATATGCTTTTTAACAAAATTAACTTTAGTAAGCCAGTTTCATGGTCAATATCTTCCAAGGTTCAAAACTGAAAGAAACGGACGTGCTGATTTTGGTTTCAAAATTCGGGTTCTGGATAATTTCGTGAAAGGGGAAAGAATACACTTAATCACATGACTTTAAATTTCCAAATAATTTTGGTGAATTAGTATTTGCAATATATATGCTGATTGGATTTTTCATCACTCTGTTGCGAGTACTGAGCCAACAGAATCTTTAATGGCGTATTTTAAGTTTGAAGGTAAATAGTAGTGTTGTGTACCGGTAAGGATTTGCCGATAACCGATATGGGCCTTTTTTCGGGGACCCGATAATCGATATATTGGTACGATATATCGCTATCTGTTTTATCGCCGATAAATAGCTGATAATATCGGCTAATTATCGGCGATAATGCCGATAACGATAACTATCGGCGATAAATGTACTAGCCGTACAGATAAATGTACGGCGTGTACACTCAACTGTACGACTTATTTCCCCGACTTATTCCCCCGACGCGCCCTACTCACAACCCCTGAGGTACCTACCAATCAGATCATTTGTACAAGCCGAAAGTACAGTAGCCGGCATAAGAAATGTTCAACTTTAGTACGGCTCCAGTTAAAACGATGTACCTTTACATCCGACGCCGTGGCTTTGTCCCTTTATTTTTTGGGATCCACTGGAAACCTGCCACGTGTCAATCCGTCGGCTTTTTTGGCAAAAGCCGCCAAAAAAGCCGTTCCGAGATGCCGGCGCTCACGCTGACCGTCCGCTCGTATTTTCTCATTGAATGTCGTCCGTTCGATTCCGGCGGCGGGCATAATGTTATTTTGCATCCGTTGTACTTTGTGTCCGCCGTCTTTTTACCGTTCCATGATAATCAGTTTAGCAGTAAAATTCCTTACGTTCCCGTAAAATTTATGTTCAGTTAACCGCCTAAAAAGTACTACAAAGTGCAACGTATTTTTTCGTCAAATTCCGTACATTTCACGTAAAAAACCGTACGTTTCTCGTAAATTTACCGTTCAGTTTACCGGACAGAAAGCACTCCGGACAGAAAGTACAGAAAGTACAAATATATCGGGACCGCTGACCGTTCGATAACTGATAACTATCGGTATCAGTGTTATCGCGATAATTTTTTTACCGATACACAACACTAGCAAATAGAGACTTCTTTTTGGAATATTGCAAGTTTAGAAATTGAATGCCAAACGTTTAAACTTTTTGGTGGGAACTATTTCTTTTCTGAAACTGGAAATAAATAGCCCGTCTGTTGCACAAGATATATTACATTCTCGAACGTATATTGAATAAATATCCACTTTGTCAATCGTCCATAATTATTATTTTCTATTTTTTCAAGTTTGTATGCATGACTTAAATATGGCCGTATTTTTTTGTTAATCTTCAATTTTGTGATTAACACACAGGAATATTTTTCAAGATTTTCTAAGACAATCGATCAATTTCTTTTATCGACGTATTTTTTTAAGTCTGAAAATATTTGATAATCCACTGAGAAATGATTTACTTGGTTTGGACATGCATTCAGAATTTGTAACTCGTAAGGACTATGAAAGACATGGGAGTAAAAATCAGTATTAAATGAATTGATTATTTTTTGTCAATTATACCTACAAAAAAATATATTGTTCTCATAGGGTGATAACAGAGCATGGAATCAGAGATTAGTGTTCAACCCAGCACAGAATTAGAGATTACAGTGTTCAACCTCTATTGTGCTCTAAATTCTCGCAAGTACATGCTCATGGTACTTCTAACTTAATGTAAGCTAAGTTGTTTCAGAATATATTATCCTGAAACGTATGGAGTGAACCAGTCTGGCCGAAACAAAATCAGATATTGATTACGGTATTGAAGTTTAAAGATGTTGTTAAGTTGACGAAATAGGGAGGAAATTCAAACATGTACTTAAGAAAATGACATGTTATTTCAACCTTTTTTTAGTTAAATTTGTCCTCTCCACACCTCTCTCCACTCTTAATACCCTTCTCTCACATTCATATTCAGAAGTCCTCGTTCCCCTCCCCTTCAACTATTTTTCCCTATCTTTTCCAACTTGATATTTTCCTTTGTGTGTCTTCCTCTCAACATCAATCCCCCAACTTGTAACGATTGCTATCAAAAAAAAAAATCCTACCTCCATAATGCAATGGACCTTCAATGAAGACCACATTTTCTGGAAAAGCACTGTTGTTCATATGGCAAGTAATGGCGTGGGGCTTCTTTTTCCATTTTTTGTAGTGTCGCAATCACCACCGCCCGTTCGTTTCTCCCCTCCTCCCTCTCCTACTCCAAAATCCTCTCCTCCTCCCTCCCGTCTCCCCCCTTCTTCTCCTCCACCCTCTCCACCCGCTCTCCCTCCTCGTCGCTCTCCTCCATCCAATCCACCACCTCCTGCCCCCCCTCTTCCCTCTCCTACTCCACAATCCTCTCCTCCTCCCTCCCGTCTCCCCGCTTCTTCTCCTCTACCCTCTCCACCCGCTATCCCTCGTCCCTCTCCTCCACCCAATCCACCCCCTCTCGCCCCCCGTCCTCCCTCTCCCACTCCACCAACCCCACGTCCTCCCCTACTTTCGCCACCCCTTCTCCGCCCCCCTCGTCTTCCACCTCTCATATCACCTCCCTCCTCACCTCTCGCCCCACCAAATTCTCAACCTTCTTCACTTCCTCCAAATTCCCCACCTTCTCCTTTGAGTCTTCTTCCTCCAAGTTCACCACCACCACTACCAGGTGATACGTTATTCTATCATTTTCTAGCTTGTATTACCAACTCTCCATTCCTCCTTTCTGCGCTCATTTCTTTTATTTCTTTTCTTGGTTTCATTTATTTATCGTGTTCAAACTTTTAGTTTATTATGTTCTTGTGTGGCACAAATTTGCTCATCCTCCCACCACCATTGTCACCTTTCCCATTTTGATTTGGACCAATGTCACCAGGTACGACTTTAAACAAATAAAAAATGATCCAAAAGCAATTTCATGCCGAGTTGTTCCCATCAAATTCTTTCAAAATCTTATTCTCTACTTTATTTTTGACGAATTAAATATTAGCAATGCTTGAAACTTAAAAAGGAAAAAACCGCGATGACTATCTATGTTTGAAATTTGACAATAAATTGCACAAATTACTTCATTACTAAATACCAATGACATCAGTTTCTTTGCAATGTTCCCTTCCTCCAGGGCCAATTTATAGTTTTCGAAAAACAAGTCAGAAGCTCCAAATTTCTAGCAACAAGATAGTTGTTGGAATTCGGCAACTAATCATATAAATCAAGATAGGTCATAGTTAGCATGACGAACATCATATCAGGGGTTTCCATGACTATTTGTTGTATTCATGCTTTGCGAAAACAAGAGAGTTCCATTGAGTGCAGGATGGGAGAGTTCTTAGCAAATGAACACGGAGGTATGTTGAAGATTCCCAATTGATGATGTGGGATCAGGAAGTATCTTGCTGCGAATCAAAGCTGGGCTGATCGACCGAAGTGACAAACTTTCAACATGGGGAGATTCTTCCGATGTATGCAAGTGGAGCCAAGTGACTTGCGAGAACAAGATCGTAATCAAGTTGTATGTATTTTTTACTTTTTAATGGATAAGAAATGCATTATGCACGATATATAACAGCAAATTTAACAATTAAAAAATGTCTGTTCATCGTTCTACACGTTTGAAATCCAAACCATGTATAATAATGCCATCGACTTTCTGCAACAAAAAAATAACTAATTTAACAGTTGTCAGTCTAATCTGTTAAGTATCATTCATTATTAACGGTGACTCATTTCCTCTCCAATGTAGCTCTTCCCTATCACAACAATTCGACTTCTCCCACTTCTCAAAATTAGTCGCTCATTACATCCCGTAATTTTCTCTAAGAAGTACTGAAAAATTCTACCTCATATATACATTAAGTTTGCTATATCATTCCGTCTAAAATCCCAACAATCTTTTTGCGTTATTTGCACTGAGAGGATCTGAACGAATGGAAAGACGGCTTCTTTTTAAAAAAAAAATCGAAAAACCATAGGAAAAAGTGGTCAAGTTATGTTCTCGCCTTCTTTTTGAGGCTAACCTATTATATAGGTTACCAAAGGTAATCCTTGTTTTGAGGTGAAAAATAAAGAGAATGCCTAGGCCCCTCCACCAATCCTAAGCCTCCACTAGAAGACTAACTGATTGAATCAGCAACTGTGAGTAGTTTCCCTTGATTCCACCAGCAGGCTAAGATAAGCCCTTGATACTCACCCACTGAAGAAAAAGAACGATCCTTGACCTGGCTGGAGAGGGAAGAGCGGTTGGTGGACATTTAAACAAGAGAGAACCTAATCAATACAATCAGGGTTACATGATTGGATGTTCAGAGCACATTTTGCAATTCCAACCCTTTTAGTCTAGCAAGCTTGTCTGATCAGTAATTCTCAATATTCGCATCACTTGAAAATAAAATAAAGTGATTATCAAAGGCTCATGTTTTCTAATGCAGGGATCTTTCAGGACTTGGTTTGGGAGGGATCATATCGGAAGCCATAGGCCTCTTGGATACTCTTCTAGAGCTGTAAGTGAAGACATAGGCACTTGATTAGGCTTAATTGGCGATTGTAGCACATATGCTGGTTATGAGAATTCGTGGCATTCTGCATGAGCAACTGATGAACTGGTAGTGAAGACTCTAAAGGTGGTGATTTGAGAAGGAATTCAATTTCATGAGATTAACGTGATTATAACAATATTGTTTCAATGATTTATATTTCAGAGATTTTTCTTTCAATGATTTACGTGGATCCATTCCAATGTCTCTGGGAAATTTACGAAAGCTTAGATCATTGTGAGTATGGCAATTTTTTTGTCCCATAACAAAACAATAATATCAGTCTCTCAAGACGAATTCAGTGGCATAAATTTCTTTTGTCCCTGTTCGAAGTACAGATTCATAGTTACAAGTACGGTTTCTATCAATCCGTACATATTTATGAAAAAAAAATGGTTCTAATGTGAATCATAACATGTTCTTTAATCATGCATCGGATCTTTCTGAAAACTGGAACATCTAGTTGAATGGAAGACTCTCACTTGTGGAATCACCAGCAAAAAACAGCGTATGGGATATGTGTGATAGATATTTGGCGCTTCTCATTTGTGCCTCGTTTTATTTAACTCCCACTTCTCTCCTTTTCCTTTCTAAAGAACTCCTTCCATCGCTTTTGCGTGACTATTTCTATATCATCATAAATCTTCAAGCCGTAGACAGAAATGTTTGCACAAGAGTTTTACGTGCGTCGCTAGAGCTACTTTCACTCACGATTTTTCCTCAATGATCAATTTAAAGAACCTCGGACTAGGGAATGTTTTGTGTCATCCGTATTTTTTGTCGTCATATTTACCAAAATACAAAAGTGGCCTTCTAAGTTAAAAGTAGAGAACGAGTAATGGGACCCGTTTTCATCCATCGATCCTTTAATACTAGATCCGTCAACGATACGTACTGTGATTATCAACAGGGTACGTGTTGGTCACTAAAATGGTTGTACAAATACTAAACAAAAAAAAGAAGTGTAAAACATGTCGAGGTTTGCAGCTGAACCTGATATATACTAAACATTTTTTTGCTCAAATCGGATTTTTTTTAATAGAGACACATCTGTTGGCGTGACCTCTAAATCAAAAAAAAATACTAGATTTTATCGATCCCAACAGCGGTCATAGAACCGTGCAAAGAAATCAAAAAAATGTGGTTTTTGAGGGCCTTCTAGCGAAGATTGATAGCTACACGAAAAGCTTGTTTTCTGGTGAACGAGGAAATTTAATGCATTTAAGCCCATTGGAGGTAACCCCAATGTGACAGCTTTTAAAATTAGAAGAACCATCCATCTTCTTGGTTTAAAAAGGTTGGTATAACATTGAACGGAATTTTGAACCGAAAAAGAAAATATAAACAAATAAATCATTACTGCCATGGGAGGGGATGGTTTGCTTTAAAATGCATGGTGCGTATCTATTAAAAAAAAGGAAAAAGTGTTACAAAAAAAATGCTGGATTTTTGGTTCATATAGCAAACTTCGATTTCAAACCAATAAAAAATAAAAAATCAATGCATCAATTAATCCACCCAAAGAATAAGTGTCTATCTCAAGGTGGATTTTTCTTAGCCTTTATCACGTGCTTTTCAGTTTTTTTTTTTAAATGCTGAAAACTGGAAAGCTTCAAGCCCTCTAATTTGGGGGTCAAAGTCATCATAGTTGGTGTTTTTTTTTGTTGGTTTTAAATTGAATTTTATTTTATGCTCCTACATGAAGACTTAATTTTTCCTGTCAGAAAACCATAAACAACCTAAAAGACACGTACGGTGCTGTTCCAGACGACATAATGTTAACATTAGATATGTTAGAAAACAGTCATAAAATGTGACTGTGAGGCTGTGAAGGGGTTTCCGTATAAATATTTGAGTGTCTCCCATAAGATTCAAAGATTTAAGATAGATTTATACCAAATGAAGAAAAAAAGAAAAAAAAATCATTTTTTAGATTTTTATGCTCCAGGTTTTTAATTTTTCAAACTTTTGCAATGCATGGAAAAAATGGGCTCAAAAAGACCGCCTGGATATACATGTTTTCCCAAATAATGAAATGTATATTATTTTTGTGAGATTCAAACCAGAAAAAAATAAAGGACATCATAAATCCACAAAATAGCAGGAGTACAAAATAAGCTACTATTTTAAATAAAAGAAACAAAAAGAACTGAAATAAAATAACCTTTTGTCCTCCAAACTTGCGTCCAAATTTGGAGGATTTTGGATTTCCCTAAAATTTTCAACAGATATTGAGTTCAGGATCACATTGACTGACGCTAGAAAAAAACTGATCGAAAAAGGGTCAAACGTGCCTCCGTTTTTGGTGCGGTACTTAAAAGTGCGATGCTTTGATTTGTGACAGAAATTTGAGAAAAAACCAGTTGAGTGGTGGGATACCAGCATCTGTCGAAAATTTGACGAGTCTTCAAGTATTGTAAGATGACTGTGTTTCATTTCAACCATTAGAGAACATGAATGAATACATAGACACAACTGTCTCAAAAGATGATGTCTGCAACATATTGCAAGATGCTAATGAGTGTGATGGAAGTAATGCAGATTCAACGGGGAAAAACACACAAAAGAAGCAAATAACATTTTGCATAAACATGACATCGTTAAGTTACAGTTTAAGCTAATAAATATGGCCCCTCTATTTTTAAATCCTTAACTTCCTTAACTATATTTCAAGGGTGTGGGCACAGAATTAACTAAGTGCAGGTTTCCGTTTGGGTCAAAACTTCAGAGGGAAGCAAAAAGAATCAAATATATGGCAGAGAAAATTCAGAAAGTCATAAAAAAGAGGTAAATGCGATGTTCCATTTTTTAACATAAATGTCGATCGCATTTTACTGTGGTGATGTGATTGTTGGTTTGCAGACGCCTCTCTCAAAACAACCTAATAGGTCCAATTACCTCTGGTATTATGAATTTGACAAGACTCCAAGAGTTGTAAGTATTACAAGTACATTTATATCCAACATTTTTGTTTAAGTGGAGGTGGTACACGTATGCTCTCTCTATTTGTTAATGCATCCTTGACTTATGCCTGGTTTAAACAATGATGGGTTGCATACCGTTACAGCTCTTGTACTGTTAGCTTTTGGTTGAAGGCTATTTATATGCTTCTTTGAAGATGCCATCGTTCACTCCTAAAGCGCAGGCAGCTACTTCAAATGAATGTTTCAGGTATCTGGACGAAAACAATTTTAATGGTACTTTACCTCCAAATATAGGCAGCCTAAGCAGGTTGCGGATACTGTAAGTTAATCAACAATCAACCCAATTTTTGTAATTGACTATGAAAGTAAGGAGACAGTTGAGCCTACCGCATACCAGACAAGTACCCAAGTTCTTGATTATTTATCCTTTCCTGCAATATGCCGACTATGTTGTCGACTATGTTGCAGAGATATGTCCACGAACAAGTGGATGGGCACAATGCCTACAAGTTTTTCTAATCTTAAAAAACTCGAAAAGCTGTAAGTTATATCTCTTTATTTGTCATTTATTTGCTTTTAAGACACAAATATTGTTAATGGTATGATGGCAGCAAAAACGTAATCACAAGCATAAAACTTGCAATTGTCGTTGTAATATTTGGAGTCTAGAATGCCTGCAATATGAAAAGTACACGTCCAAACCATATTTTTAAGCATTATCTTGCAATTATTAGAAGGCTGTAAAATATAAAAAGAAAAATAACAGTTTTAAAACTTGGATTTGGTCGCCTCCATAACGTTTTTTCGACAATTTAAAGATGAGGCAATTTTGAAAATTCCCAATTATCGTTTCCTCCAAAATTAGAATATTTTTATTACTTTTATCTTCCATTTCAAAATTGAGTGACGTGGATGATGATGCATAGTCCAAACAATGGTATGAATAAGGGTCAAATACGTTCCCACGTAGGTGACAAATCTGAGCTATCTATTAATAAAGTGTAGCAGTTAGGTATTTCTAGAATCGTGATTTTGTGCGGCAAATGTCACAAACGAGGAGAACAAATAACGACACTTGTTACATTTTTTGTGGGTGTTGCAGGTATTTGCAGAACAACCTTCTCACTGGCAGTTTCATTCTTGGACTTCAAACTTTGGCAGAGTTCAAAGTTGACGTTAGCAACAATTTTTTCTCATCAGCGAGCGTCGTTGTGAATAGCAATCCAACTTGTGTTTTTGTCAAAAACAACTGTTTTGACATTGCCGATGCTTGTGATGGCTTAAGACCTCCACGAAGGCCTGTATCTGATTGTGAGAGGTTTTGCAATGCAACACAACCGATGGGAGTTTGTGGAGGTCATGGCTACTGTACTGGTTTGGATGTGCCATGCACTTGTGACCAAGGGTATAACACGAGTGGAAACAGTGCCACTTGCACATTTGGTAAGTAGCAATTATTGTAGCGCATGACTTTTTGCTAGATTATTGGTGACATATGTTCACATATGTTGGTTGTACAGGTTTTCTCGAATTTATGATTTTTATGAACCACAAGCTAGGAAGGTATGCGTTGCAAGAATATTGATTAAATAAAAGATGAAACGATTGCTACTTTAAATGAAATCATTATCAATAAAAAGTCGACTAACCCTTTCCACATATCCAATGTTTAACCATATTTTCGGTTTGAATCTGCAGAGGAACGTGGTTTAGGGCTTACAAGTCGTGTAGGAGCAAAGCCTAAACGTTTGAACAAATATTTCCGTTATGTGAGCTTGGGATACATACAACCAGATGACGACAACAAACCGTCGTGGATGGTGGCGACCAACTGGAACTGGGTGAAGCGACGAGCTGTGGCACCAATCAAGGACCAGAAAAATTGCAGTATGTCAAAGACCATTCCAGCATAGACTCGTACCTAGTAAGGAGGTCAATGGAACTTGCAGTTACCCTTGCTTCATAACATTACTATGATTTTGTCAGGTTATGATCCAGGTTGGGATATGGCAAGATGAGTCAAAGAGTTTTGCCATGATTAAAAAACGTGTGTTCGAAGGCGACTTAAGTTTAATTTTTAAGAAAGACCGCCCTTAATCATCCTTATAACGGTCAACTAAGAATGGACAATTGCACAGATGTATCTGGTTGCAAATACAATATTTTTTATTGTTAAAGATCTTTTTTCCATTTTCATTTTCCATAGACTTTCAACAGCTGGTGCTAGAATGGCACCGTTAATCATATGTAATATCAACAATTTTTTTTATCATAGTTAAGTTTTTAGACAACAGGAAGTTGTTAAACCATGTAAGTTTTAGTCCTTTTTTATCCAAAAATTATTAACGACGTTTCTAGCATTCCAGGCACTTGCTGGATCTTTGCATCCACGTCGGCTATTGAAACTGCCTTTTACATTACGAGTGCGGGAAGTTTAGATGTTCCGAACATTGCAGAGGAGCAAATTTCGAAATGCTCCAGGTTGGCGCGTGACTGTTCTATCGGTGGATGGCCAACAGAGGCCCTTGACTATGCCTCTGAAAATCCTCTAATGTTGGCTTCCGACTATAATCCAAGCATTTGCTCAGGAGGACAAGTAATTTTCTTACCTCATGCATTTCAGAATAATAATAAAAATAAAAACAGAAACAAAAGAATTACTATTATATCTTGTAACATAAATATAAAGGCTTGCTGCATGTAGAAAATGGTTGCTGAAGCCCATGGGACAGTATTTTCCCTTCCAATTTAAGTCGCATGTCATTGCGATGTCGGTTCTGTCTGCTTGACCAGGGAGTTCTTGGAATATGCAGACAAGCAACCTGTGGACCATATCATCTTTTGAGAGGGTCCAACTGAATGGCTGGCTGGGATTGCTTTTGGCTCTCCAACAACAAACAGCAATCGTGAGCTTAGAAGCAAGTGGTAGCACCTTTGTCAATTATGATCCCAAAATGGTGAGTTCCGTATAAAGTTGGCCGGCTAATATAGCATCATACTTGGCTAACGTGTTGTAGATGTCAAAAAATTGGATTTGTTAATGTTGCAACTTTTATACACTCATGAATCAAATTAGGTTTTAAAAGGATTATAGTCCTCTGTTACCCAGGCTATTTTGTATTTGTCCATCTTGTTCGCCAAACAATAACATCCAAGCAGCTCAGGAACCAAGTTAGATTCTCCAAGGATTTAGCCCTGTGTTACCTAGGCTATTTTGCATTTTGTCCTTCTCGTTAGCCAAACAAAAACATCCGAGCAAGAGCATCCTTTACCCTTTTCCAAGTACTTTCTTTCCCTTCTAAGATCAATCCGAATTCAACTTTTAAAATCCATTACGAAGGTCTAGGTCAACAGTCTACAAACACGGCAAGGTTTTCAGAACGGCCAAAAGAGAGGCAATCGTGTGTTTCATAAGCAACAAGGTAACTTTAAAAAAAAAAAACAATTTTGCTATGATTTCTTTTAGAAACAAATTTTGTTAAAAATTCAGAGCTCAATACTAGATTTCAACAGTTTGGACCTCTAAAAATGCCCATATTCCTTATGGTATTGTATAGTTGTGTTTTGATGAGAAATTTTTTAGCCATTGACAAGTGATTTGGATATCTATTTTTTTGTTTGTTCAAGGTATGACTATATGGTGAGGCATCTTTTTCCTATATCTCTCTTACTCTCCATCTCCTCCTTCTTCTGCCTGATCGATTTTGCCTGGCGGATTTGCTTGCAAAGACGTGCGATCCGATTTTGCCCGGATCCGATCTGATCGTTTCACAGCGGATCTTGATCTGATGATGATCGTGGATTGATTGATCTCCGTCGATCGATCTGATCGATTTGATCTGATCCTGATTTCGCAAACGACTTTTGATCGAAAAAGTTTCGAAATTTTCGACGCAAGTTCGACTGTTTTGAGTGATCCTGGTTGATTGACTGCGCCGATCCTCGAACGACGATGTATTGCGAAGTGGGTTATTGGTTCCACCAAAGGGGAACCCTTTTCAAAATTGTTGGCCCTTAATTGCCCTATGTAGCTTCCACAGCAGTAAGTCAGTATATTGGCCAAAGTGGGAACAACTAGTTCAGTATCTATTCCCCTCTGGATTTCTCCCATAAATATTGGAAGCATTCAAATTTTCAAAAAGAATCTATTTGCATTGAGAACAGAAATCTCCTGCTCTAAAATTTTAGCTATTATGTTAAGCCCGGTCGGGCAGCCTCTTCAAGCGGCTTCGGAAATATTCCTTCTGTGTCAATGTAAGGCTCATTTTTAGGTATATTTGGAGAACTATCTTTCTACGGATTCTCTTCAAATCTATATAGTTTAAAAGGATTTACATAAGTGTATCGGTTCGATTTGATAAAGAGGCCTTTCTCGTTGTTTCCACAGGGAGTCTTTGATGATGAAGATTGTTTTTCCGATGGAGTGGACCACACGGTCGTTGTGGTTGGTTACGATTTGACCTCCAGTCCGCCCTATTGGCTCATTCGAAATTCTTGGGGCCCGAATTGGGGCGACAAAGGCTACATGCGACTAAAAATTACTGGAGGGCCCGGAATTTGCGGAATAAATACCTTGCCGGCACTTATACCAATTGTAAAGAATGCAAGTAAGGAAGACCAGCTACCCCTGGTCATTACGATTCCTATTAAAATATAATATGTTCCAATTCTTTCCTTGGATGGTTGACATTTTTTTTCTTGCATTATTTGAGAATTGTTATCAAATGGATCCAAACACAGATCAATGCAATGTATTTTGTCGTAGAGAGCTTTGGTTGCTTGCCAGGAATGAATCAAAACCTTTCTGATCCCTTTCCAAAACTTTCAAGTTTGAAGCGAGATTTATCACTTATCTAAAAGAAAAGTTAATGGTTTTTTAAATTTGTATGTATTTTTTACATTTATGCAGGCGACCCTTGTAACATAAACAATTTTTCAAAGAAGAAATTGAAAGCGCTTTTTGGTCCGGGAGTGATGAATCCATGCGGCAAAGGAATTTGTATTCCGTCAGGCACAACAAATCTATGTGAATGCGACGAAAACTTCGTGGCAGTCACTAACACGGATGGCACACAAACTTGTGCTCCAGGTTTTTTACTTACTCCCAAAATGCCACTCAGTAAACCGAGTGTCGCTATTAGAGTAAAGAAATATATAGCATGGGGCATAATTTAATGGTAGTAAAGTTAAATTGGGTTTTTATCCCATTATATATTTTTTGTTTTTTTTTATGATGTCAAGGTATCATTGCACGATCTAGCCATCCAGATCAGAAAGCAGGAAAGGATAAAAGATATTGAAGTTCTTTTGTTTGGTATTTTTATCCATTATTTCATTATAAGGACGATTGGAAATCCTCCAGATATATTCTTTATAATCGATGGTTTTTTTAACATACAAATTGATGTTCTGTGTGGCCTTGCAGCCAATCCTTGCACATTTACCTCCAAAAATCCATGTGGCGTGGGTATTTGCGTGAATTCTGTGCTTTATCCGGGAACTTATCTCTGTGTTTGCCCTATGGGCTATTCGCCCAGCGATGCTGAGAACCTTCTCACCTGTGTGCCAGGTCAGCAGCAAAATAACAAAATAACAAACTCACAGAATCTTGACATGTCATAGGAAGTAAATTGAAAGGGCAAGATGGAACTCGGTTTCTCACATGCTACGCAGTAGTTCTCTTGATTATTGAATCAGTTTGAGTTGTTTCTGAATTTCAGTTTTTTTTTGCAATGCGAGGTTTGCAAAGTGCTATAATCTGCAGATCCTGGTTCACTTTTGCAGCCGTCATCCTCGGAGGGGCCTTGAATTATTATACTGTGCCAGAGAGTGGAACCGTGACCTGCAATGCTATCGCTAGTGTGTATGGAGTCCCAAAAAGTGACTTTGCAAAACAGAACGTGGTAGCGACATCTTCCCATTTATTTCTGTTTTATGACTTTTCTCAAATTGTCGTGTTTGATAAGCCTCCAAAAGCTCACTTCCCAATGTTTAGAAAATACGGCAACAATGTAACTGCTCCAAATGTTAAAACTAGTCAATGTTGATTTAAAGTTGAATGGTAACGAGCTCTTTTTTGCATCCCGCTAGGAGTATGTTTCTCTTTTTTCATTCGGTAATACCCTATCTTTACTAAACTCATGATTTTTTTTTCACTGGCTGTGCTGTATTTTTTTCTTTTAGCTCATTCCACATTCTGTTCATTCATATAGTATCACTCCGATAGGAAAAAGAAATAATGAGTATTTTTTGGATGTCACAAAAATGAAATATCTGAGCAGTAAAATAGAGATGAGCGGTACCTTACCCGGATATATGTGGTTATATTTGGTTTTCTTTCCATGAAACATAAAATGATGAAAAATACACATGGAAAGTTGCTTTTTCATGAAACGATGCTTATTTTCATTTCACGTTTTGTCTTTCACCTCACCTGCTGTTTCAGGCACATGTGCATGTAAAAAGACTTTTATTTAGTTCAAAATAATGGAGGTTCATTGACATGCGCCTATGTAAAAAGCACACTCTAAACAGTGTCGATCACCGCAAGCATTCCGATTAGTTAATCTCATTGCACTATTTTTCGGAAATTGCAGAATCTTAACTGCAGCATCCCATTGCCCCCTGGGACATCCGTCAATGTGACTGCTTATCGGAACTGCTCTCTTCCGTACACAGTCGCTGAGGTCAGTTATTCTTTTACACTGCCGTAACGGCTGATTGACGCAATGTACGACCATCTCATATTTCCAACAATGCATGGAAGAACATTTCTCTAATAAACTTACTTTGAGCGCACCAAAGGTTTCTTGAATTTTCTTCTTCCTTGTTTATCATCTTCACGCATGAATTTTTTTGCATGATTTTTAACCATAAGTATGTTAAATCATAAGTGAATTCTTATGCTTGCAGGATGACAGCTGTAATTCGATTCAAGAAATGTTCAATCTGACGGCTCTCTCCGGACCTGAATCACCAAATCCAGATCTTGACTGCTCCGAGCTTCAGCCATTCCAGCAGGTTTGGAGAAATTTATTCTATTTGTAGATGAACTTTTTTGAACCGAAAGTTTACTGCGCTTCAATGTTGAGAAGTTGTGGAGACCACTAACAGAGTCTATTTTGTCCATTTGATGGATTATTGTTTTCCAGGTGTGCATCACTCGAGGACATCTTCCGTACCCTTTACCTTGTGTGAAGTATTATGAAGTCAAATCGGAAGATTCATGTGATTCTATCATTGCAAATCTCATGGATCCTGATGCTGAGAAGCTTCAAAATACCGTCAAGTTTTACACTCTCAACGTCGGAATATTTTGCTCACGCATTGATAGTTCTGGCACCTCTGTGATGGGTCACAACGAAGAGGTATGTCATAAAAAACGACAGGCCAGAACAATCAATAAAATAATCCATAATTTTGTACTCGCAACCTCCGTTTCATTTTTAAAGAATGTGCACATGCTTTGTCAACACGAGAAACTGATGCAGTTTCCATGCGTTCAGGTCTGCCTCGACGTTGGAGATTTGGGAACGATTATGGCAGGCTGCGCAGCACCCAATAGTAAGGCTGTCAAATTGCCTCAAACAACTGATTGCAAAGGTCTCAAAAAATGTTTTATAAAGCGCGCCAATGCGAAGAAGAAAGACACGTTCAAAGCCTTAAACAACAACACATGTACAGCCAATTTTTTGCGATCACTTCGGAAAAAATCGAATCCCAACATCTGTGTTTCCAATCCTGGGCCGTGTGCATGAGCATGTGGAGAGTTTAGCCGGAGTATCTCTGTCTCTGGTTTAATCGGGTTTAAAGAAGAAAAAACGGGTGTAGTTCCACGATCAATATTGACGTCTATTTAGTGCTGATCACCTAAGAATCATTGAAGTTTCGACATTGTTAGAGCTCCGCTGGTGCCACTTTTGAATATGTGATTGGATATTTACATTCGAGGTTTTTTATCTGATACTACTTCGTAGAACAGACAGTGTGAGTTAATTGAGTTGGACTGTTATCCTTCAAATACTCTGTGGTACTGAGTTTAATTTGTGTTTAATTTCGTCATATCTAAGTTCAGATCAGTTTGATATACTTTATTTTATGACGATTAAAAGGCATAAACCCAAATTAGTTTTCCAAAATATTTACAGATGTGAAGACTTGAACGCCAAGAAGCATGAATTGCGTGAGACTGAGAGAGCGACACCTACCACAAATAAGTAGGACATTAAATCGTGAAAGAAGTTTTTCTATTGTTGGAAAATTGGTGTTTGTGTTTTTTATTTTTAGAAGTTTTCAATGGTTTCTGATGGCTTCTTTATCCGGTTATATATATATTATTGCTCCCCCCTCCCACCTTCCCCCTTCCTTCCCTCCCCCCCCCCATTAGGATCGTGACTTCTTTTCCTTTTCTCTGATTGTTGCCTTTGAAAAAAAAAAGTTAATTTGTTAATTTTTACTTATTTTATCGAATTTTAATCATAACATATTTTTATTGCAATGATTTCAACATCCAAAAACTACAAAAAAAGCATTGGGTTTTAGAAAAAAATAAGATTGAAATTTTTTCCTTCAAATTTCTTAGGTTTTGAACTCTCTCTCCCACTCTCTCCCTCTCTCTCGATCTCTCTCCCTCCCTCTCCCCCTCCCCTTTACCGAAAGGCAATAATTGGATAGCCAAAGTGGCCGGTGATTTTTTCGTGCACTCTATATTTGTTGGCTGTGGAATATGGTCCTGCCGTACAGGCCTTGGAGGTGCTATTTTTTTGGGTGGGGGTTGGCTTGGTGGCGTACAAAAAAATAATTTCGTTTGCTATTTCGTGCGGTTAAAACCACCAGATAAAATTAGGATTAACAACGAAATTGCCATATCGTGTCTACCAAACTGAATTGCCATTCCTACCACACCATACTAGGTTTCTTTTGAAGGAGATTCGAGCCAACTACTTTGACATACGTTAGTTTTTACTATTCACACAATTATTGTAGTGGTTGAAGTTACACACGAATATCTTTATTTTACACACCCAAATTAGTATGGTATACACAGTCACAATTACAATAAAGCATCCAACAATGGAAACTTATTCCGTCTCGCATTCTTTGTGGCAAATAGTGAGTATTCCCCTCAACTTCTGATGTTTTGTCCTCGCCAAAATAGCGTAATGTTACATCCTTTACAACTTATTTTCAAATACATGTGTCCCGTTATACAACAACATTTGTTTGATGATGTATGCAGGCGACATGAGGCTCGACTCGACAAATCTTTGGAACAAGCCTCATTTTCTTTTTATGACTGGGTCACAATTGAGTCTGCGAAGACTGCGGTCAAAATGACGTCTCTAATCCTCGATACTCTTGAGATTTGCCAAAGACTATATGGTGAGAACCTACGACTGCATTGAACCATGCAAAGGCAACTTCACGAAGGTATGACGCGGGAATAGAAATGCACTTGTTTCGCTCCAAATTGCCTGTCTAAATTGCCACTTTCCTACTAACTCTTTTACACTAATGTTTGAAACTTGGTTAACAAGCTGTCACGATACGACACCGGTCGTCATTGTTACACATGCGCGACACTGCTAGCTGATCACGAAAAAGAATATAAACTTTCAACGAGACAGTTATAAGATTACTGCAGTTAAAAATAAGTACCCCACAATTATGCTTCGCTCCCTCGATTCACTCACTTTACTCGCTATGTTTACTCCATTCATTCCTCTGTTTTCAAACTGAGCACTTTTGCTATCAACACATCATAAGGTAACAGACCGTGCTACTGCTTACAAAATATCGACTGTCAACGCTCACCTCCCATCCTTTTGTACCAGTTGAAAAACAGCAGTGAAATAAGACACAACCACATTAAACCACATTTACAATTTTCAGAAAATCACAATACATTCCCATCAACCATTTTTATTGCCATTTGGCCCAAAAGTCTCACAAACATCTCAACTTCTTGATGACATCTCTAGTCCTACTTTTGAATACGACTTCTCTTATATTTCAACATCCTCGAGATTATAACTCCCGCGAGATGTTTATTGCCCGTCTATGTTTTCCGCGGTTTACTTACAAAAATATCCGTGTTTCTTTATCAACTACTGACTTATGTGCAACCTATGTTTTGCAACAAACCAAAAGAACCGGTTCCCGCCTCTATGATCCTCCTGAGGACAATTAGAGGAGAAGGAGACTCCAAACAATCCTGTTGTCCTTGTCACGTCTCATCCGTTAAAAAATCCATCGCAGTTTCGAAACTCATTTTTTGAAAATGAGAAGGACTCGATTCGATCCTTACTCGATTACACCCTCGATAATCTCCCTCCTGAGTCATAAACTCGGCACCGAGACTCAAATGACGAGCATCCACATTTATTCCGTACATCCCAAAAACTCTTTGAACTTCGGATAATATCGTTCCTCTCGCTGCCTCCACTCCCAGCCACGAAAGAACTTCTGCGATGTGATTGGTTGTCAATTTTGTCAAATCGAGGTCATCTTCTCCAATCATCGCTACTCCCTCGATGTTTAAACCCTCGATTCGTGGTCTGGAAGGTTTATCGGGACCATCTCCATTGAGGACTAAACATCGGTCGATTCCCTTGGTTGAAAGGACTAAAACTTTGGCAATTGTCTTCTCCACAATCTAAATACAAAAAGACATGGAAACAAACAGACAAAATAGAAACGAAAACAAGTAGAAGGGTGGGTTAAGCGAAAGAAAAAGCAACATAGACAGAAAGGAAAAACGCAAATGGAAATAAAAAAGGAACGAATAGGATACAAACATGGGAATGAAATTGTTAAAGAAAAACAGAAACACAAATAGAAACGGAAACGTAAATGGAGATCGAAAGCGGATACAGAAAAACGGAAACCTAAATGGAGATCGGAAGCAGATACAGATACAAAAATGGGAATGAAAATGAAAACAGAAATGGAAACGGAAACAGGATTTCAAACAGAAACGAAAAAGGAGATGAAATTGGGAATGGAACTGGGAGTGGAAATAGAAATGGACGTTTTCACGAAGCGGAGAAGGAAATGGAAACAGAAGAGTCGTTGGAAAAGGAAAAAAGAAATGGTGATGAAGCAGAAACTGAGTAAGGGTACGTTTTGATGTAACCGAAACTTCCTTGTTTCTTTGTTTTTTAGCAAAGATTCTCTGTAGCACTTTTCAGAGTGTTCCGATGTTCAAAAACAACATCGTTGCTTAATTCTTCATTACTTCAAATATGTGACAGTTGTAGACGTCTATAAAACCTGCGATGGTTGTAGACGTCTATAAAACCTGCGATGGTTGTAGACGTCGACAAAATTTGCGTCAAATCGTAGACATCAACAAAAATAGCAACAATTGTAGACGTCTACAAATGTATGTTGTCAAACGAAGTGCCAGTTAAACGGAAGAAAAAGCAACATAGACAGAAACGAGAAACGCAAATGGAAATAAAAAAGGAACGAATAGGATACAAACATGGGAATGAAATTGTTAAAGAAAAACGGAAACACAAACAGAAACGGAAACGTAAATGGAGATCGGAAACGGTTACAGATACAAAGATGGGAATGAAAATAAAAACATAAATAGAAACAGAAACAGGAATCGAAACAAAAAATGGAATTGGGAATGAAATTGGAGTGGAAATAGAAACATACGTTTTTAGAAATTGGAAACAAAGGAGCCATCGAAAACGGAAAAAAAGAAATGGCAATGCAAACAGAAACAGAAGCAGAAACAGAGTAAATAGATGTTCCACGAGGGGAGGGGGGGAGAGGGACAGGGGGTACAGGTTCAGAAAAACTTACTTCGTAGAGAAGGATTCTTGAGGCATCAAGGGAGAGACTGATGCTGGCCTTGCACCAGTTCTTCCCTCCCTCTACCTCGACTCCTCCCAATTATTGTTCCTTCTTTTTTTCCTTCACAGGAACTGTTGCTACTCTTTTTGCTTGATTTTGTTTCACTGTCTCCTTTGTTCTCTCTTTCTCCTTCTCCTTCTCCTGCTTTTTCACCTTCTCCTTCTTTTCCTTTTCTGATACAGGCCCCTTAAAATGAATCTCATTGTCATCCATTTCAACATCACTCTCTACCCTCCCACCTCTCTCAACATCATCACTCTCCTTCTGCCCCCTCGCATCCTTTGAAGCTTTCTCTCCCTCCTCTTCCTCGTCTTCGTTGTCATCATTTTCCATCTTTTGTTCCCCCCCGTCCAAATATCTCGCATTTTTATCCCCTTTCCCTCACTTCACTCTCCTCCTCGTCCTCCTCTTCCTCCACTTTCTCCTCCTCGTCCTCCTCTTCCTCCTCCTCTTCCTCCTCATCGTTCTCATCCTCATATCCATGCTCGTCAGTCAACCGTCCTTTCTCTTTTTCAGCATCATGTCCTTCCTCCTCTCCTCCCACATCATCATCCTCCTCCATATTTTTTTTCCGTCCGCGTCTTCCCCTTCAGTTCCTTCCTCCTCCCCTTCTTCCCCTCCTCCCCTCCTCCCCTTCTTCCCCTCCTCCTCCTCCACCTCCTCCTCCCTCTTTTCCCACGACTATTTTCCCGTTTCCTATCCCATCTGATATTGCTTGAACTCTCTTTACCTCCATTAATAATCTCGGCATAAAATTATCTTTAAAAGCCGTAACTAACTCTTCGAAAGTTAAACCAAGCTCATCCGGATACCTATTCAGCTCATAGGAACTAATGCAAATTGAGCAGTTCAAACTGTTAAAACCTGTTTTTTCCATCTGGGCAAACTGTTTGACAGCAATTTCTTTTAAAATTTCCGTTTTCGGAGAAGTCCCGCTATTTGTTCCGCATCCTTCTTGCGAAATAAAAGAGGGAGAGGGAGAGAGAGAGCGAGAGAGAAGGACACAAGTTAAGCATGTATTCTACAGAAACATAGAACACGGATCAGAAAAGAAAAAAATGAAACCAAGAATTATAAGGAGAAGTTGACTTTTTGAGTTTAGGAAAGAAAGAGAATTGGAGTACATTCATTTTTCTAGTAAAAAAGCAGCAAAAATGTCACAAGATTCTAAAAGGCAGTAATTCTAGTCGGCAAAAAATATTGTTGCGAGCTTTTGGATATTTGAAAGCAAAATTTGTATGCTTTTTTGCCAGTTTTTAGAGCATGTCAACGATACAGAAAAACTTGGTAAATGTTTCAGCCGGATCATTTTTCTTCTTTGGTTTGAAAAGCACAATGAAAAATGGCACAAATTTTTTTAAGACAGTAAGCAGTAAGCAGTCTCTATTCATTTTTTGGTCAACTTTTGGTCGTCTTTCGGTCATGTTCTCAACATTTGGTCAAAATTGTTTGAATGGACAGCTTTCTACCACCTAACTTTCCAATTCTCCACCATTGGTCCACACTAAATACCGACAGACTCATTAGTGTGCAATTTTGACCTTTAACTTCAAGAAAAAACCAACAGAGAACTGACATAGAACCGACATAGAACCAGTTCAAGTTTTGGGCCATACCTCATTGGAGTAAAAGGTTCTCCCACTAACTGAGCTTTCAATACTCCTACAGATTCCCTCGGGTCTGCGAGACTGCGAATATACTAATTTTCATCAATTGTGAAGATTTTTCCATTCCGGTTTCTGGTCTTTCTTCAGAAACTTGGTCATTACAGTCGAATAAGTTTCTGAAACAGAGCCTAAAAACGATCTCGGAAGGCTTTCATCGAGAACACTCGTACTTATTTGTTTTTTTCCTCGTGTGGAAAAGGGTTTTTCATTTTTTGGATTACTATTAAGAATAGACTTTTCAACTCGAGAAACGTCAGTTTCTTCCAAAAGTCCCTTTTTGCAACAGTTACCGGAGGGGCAGTGGCGAATTGTGATTAATTCTGGACACCAAAAAACAGTCAAAAATGTCAGTAAAACATTTGAAACGTACTAATTATCAGAAAAAAACATAAAGACGTAACGGTTATGAAAACTTAGAGACATAATGATCGATAAGCAACAAAAATCAAAGACATAAAAGTTACCAGCAATTACATAAAAGATATAACAATTATCACCACAATCAGATGAGGAATTTTCAGAAAGTATTAAGCTTCTAGACAACAATTCCCTTTTTAAATGAAATAAGGAAATGAAAAGACAAACGAAAAAGATGATGATAATGATCATAAAACAGAAGAGAAAAAAGGAAAGAGGAAGAGGAAGACAAAAAGGACCAGCGGGGGAAAGAAAAAGTATTTCTTGTCCAGGAAGTTTCGTTAATAATTAGCCAAGGAGGAAAAAAAAGAAAGAGAAGAAGATGATAGTGATTGTAAAGCAGAAGAAAAAGAAGGAAAGAGGAATAGGAAAGGAGGATGGAAACGATGAGCGAGATAAAGTACACCGCGCATCGTTATTAGTGTCAACGACACTAAATTGGGTTCTTAAAATCAATTTTTTTTCCAAAAATAGTATACGTGATTTTAATTTTTCCTTGACTTTAATTGAGGTTCCGTACCAAAATAGCGTCAAGACCGAAAGTACAGCAATATATAATTATTGTGGTGTACGGATGATGTCAGACCGTACATATGTGTACCTTTTTACTTGAAATTAATAAAAAAAAAATATAAATTATACGCGCATGCATATGAACGTGCGCTGAAAAAATGGTATCAATCTCGTCGCCAAAAACCTCGTTCGCACACGATCTACTATAATCGCTTGTTCTGCAGTGTGAACTTATGTGTCAATATTTTGACAAATACACCTGCACATTTTATTTTTGTCAAGTGAAGAAATTGACATTCTAGTACTGAAGCGTGTACGCTTGTATAAAATGCAAGTGTGACGTCTTGTTCGCTAATATCATCTAGCACACGCTTGCTCCAAAAACCGCTGCTCTAACTATGGTAAAAAAGTCGCGTGCAAGTATACGTACGCGCATATTAAATA
>JBBHKE010002598.1:78981-100654 GCA_037447655.1 Zygnema cylindricum | reverse complement strand
TTTTCCGTTTTACATTGTAATTATACGTGAAAGTATACATGGCATCGGAGTAATCTTTCTAACGTTCTTCATAAGAGTATTACATAGCTCTACGGTACATATGAAAGTGCATATTAATGTTACATTTTGCCTTTTATTTTTTTTGCCGTGGACATTGAAACTCATTTTAGTCTTTATGATAAAATGTTTAATGCCCTTACAAGTATTAGAATGAACAATCTTTCTAACCAACTTTTCTAAAGGTCAAATCTTCAGTTGACGTTGCGAGGTTTAGTAATTGCAACCATTAAATATTCTAGATAGCAATTAATCATGCTCATTCAGTAACCATTGTAATAACTAGTGTTATGTATTGGGTAACTTTTATTGCAATAAATTCGATGTTTGATAATTTTAATATTGAATAGTCAAAGGGCTCGATACATCCCTCACGTATTAGCAAAAATTATCGTGATGTATTTGGTGGGATGTGGGTGTCCCTATAGATATGTTATGGGAATATTGTACGAATATTGTATGGAAGGACAACCACTACAACCCCCTCTCTCCCCCCGGGGTCGATTGGAGGTAGAGGTCGCAAAAGTCAAAATTTTAGATACTCGAATTCGACATTTTTCTTTTTTCAAAATCTGAACACCCGAAATCCGGTTGGGTTATGTCACGCTCCTAAATTGCTACCCGGTATCCGATACCTGTTTACAAAAAGAGGTTAACCGAAACTCCATTTCTCGTAACTACCCTTGCCAAAATAAGGTCAAAATAAATGTTACATCTCCTTTGTACCTTTCACGACACTACAAAGTTTAATAATGTTGGATAGTATGGGCACTACAGTACAGCGTGTATCACTATAAGTGTTAATAATAATTTTTTAGCGAGTTAAAACAACTTTTCTCCGTACTCACTTGTTCTATTTCTACAGGCAGACCACCAATCGGAAGTTGAGAATCTTAACGTTCAATCGCAGCCGTCAGATCTCTAATCCGACAAGCGTGTACGGGGAAAAGATATTTAAATTGCAAAAAAAAGATTAACCACTAATAGCGATACACGGTGTACTGTAGTGGAACGTACTTAAGAAACCTTAATTTTTTTTTACGTTTTTTGCTTACTCGGCTGTACATGATTTATTTATTTATTTTTTCAATTACATGCCCAAATCCGGCCAGCCCCCAAATTTTCGTACTCGAATTTGTACCGAATCCAACGCAGCCGGTCGGGTACGAATAAGTTACGGATTCAAGTACTCGATTGCGACCTCCATTTTGAGTTGCTTCGAACTATCCCGATGTATATGTATGTATATATATACATATAGTGGTATTTCACTTGCGGCAAAGCCTCCCACTTATGATATACCTCTTAAGTCATTTCACAAAGTCGAACTACAGTCAAGCTCAACAGGGAATTCTTTCCCCGCTGATTTTTCCAAGCCCGTTCCCTTGGCTGTGATTTCGCTAGATAGTAGATAGGGATAGTGGGAATCTAAACCGGTTGCCAAAGTCCACTTAAGTGGACTATTTGTGAAAAAGTCCACTTTAAATGGACTTTTCCAAATGTTATTATTCCTACACGTTCGTTCGTTTTAGGAAGAACTCGACTTAGGGTGAACCTCCATGAGGCGAAAAGTAGGGTTGTTTATTAGGAGATGTACCTTTCCGTACTAGGTCGTACTACTTTTTTCCTCTTTTTTTTTAAACATGTTTAATGGAGATTCGGCAAGATTCTCCAAACTTTTTGGCGAAAATTTCGACCGTCCGATTTTGCGTTTTCGAAGCAAACGCTTCTTCTATCTAGTGTCGGAGAGTCTCCTCAACTGCCCTCAGGAGGAGAGTTGCCACACACTGGACGTGTCTATTGGTACACTTGGAAACAAAAAGGTATCATCCACGGCGGACTAGCGATGGCGACCTCATAATTGACAAAGGCCACGTGCCAAGCGACAAAAAAACCTTTGCCGCATGATACTTCTCTTACGAATCTTTTACTTCGTGGAAAGGACTTTGCGTACAAAACATAATGGTAAACGATAAAGTACAAATTTTTATTTTGAAAAGGATTTCGAAACGGTTGGTACAACGAAATGACAAGAACGTACAAATTGTACATTCCCGTAGCGCTGCTAGATATTTAAATCTGCGTTCGTCCGTACATACGCTGTTCAAATTTTGTGCTTTTCGAATCTTTTAATATTCCCGGCCGGCTGAACAAGATCCTACGTAGTTCCAATCGCAATCGAGCACGTCAGCAATCGGTGCGTCGATGGCAACCTGATGGAGAAGTGATACAAATATTACTGCAACTAAACTTGTCCGTACGATTACGGGGAACGCCTGATGGAGGTTCACCCTTGGTGAAAGTTTCATTATTCAAGGTCTTCTACACCACAAAATTAGAAAAACCCGAATTGGAACATTCTCACGACTTAGTCTATTAGGTACACCGCGAATCGTAATTAGAGTAATGAAAAAATTAGAGTAAAAAAAAAAAAAAAAACAATTAGAGTAATGAACTCTATTTTATGTGATAGAACTTTTTCACAATCGAAGTTTACTCTAATTTATTTAAGTACTCTATATTGGGTTATGTCGGCAATAATTATCCGCGCTGAAATTATAAACACTAAATTACGTAGACGTACAAAATCTGTCAGTCCGTATAGTTTTGACGTAATTATGACGTTAGGACTATTTGTCGCGCTGAATGTCAGTTAATGTTAACACTGACGACGATGCTGTCGACGGACGAGAGTTATGCGAATGGCTTTTTTTCGATGTGATTGATTTTTCGCTTAGTCCAATTTCACGTGCAAGAGCGATTGTATTAAATCATTATTTGTACTTTTTTACTTAAAAAAGTACAGTTTTGCACGGTCGAACGTCGTCCGTACTCCACACTATTTAAAACGAACCTATATTACAATTCTGTTACGCTAATTAAACTTACCTAAATTAGAATAATGAAAAAATTAGAATCATTTACTCTATTTGATGTCATAGAGTCGAAATTTCGAGCGACCGAATTAGAGTAATTTAATCTAATTACGATTCGCGGTGTAGTGTTGGGTATCGAGTAAATTCATATCGCGATAATCTCGATATTCGATATATCGAATATCGATCGAGAAGAATCCTCGATATATCGTACCGAGACCAACATAAATTATCGCGATATATATCGCGATATATAGTATTTTTTAAATTTAATATTTTTATTTTTTTATATAATATGTTATTTTAGCGAAAAAGTCAAATTGTCTAATACGCCACGTACGCCGTGATTTTTGTTCCGTGACTTAAAGGTAGACGCCGCAAAATGTAACCGACAAAAAAGTACTAATTCTGTAATTCTAATGATTACTTATTTGGGGTATGGTTACACGAGGAGGTCTTTGTAATAGTACGGACAACAAAATTTATGTTTTACAGAGGCCTCGGGTACATCAAGTATCGTTTGTAAATTAGTTTTACATACGTGTTCGGATATGAGTGGTTCCACTTCAGCTGATTATAAAATCCAACAAATCATCAAATATCTAGAAACCGACCTTTTTCGTCTGGAAAATCGTACTTGCGTATAACGTACCTGTACTTCACAAGTGTACCTCATCAATGTACCTCATAGATCTCCTTCACTCTGCTGACTTTCATGAAAAAACCGTATTTCTTTACGGCAAAGATTTTACAGTCACTTTGTCAAAAGTCACTTGACTTTGATAACCTGTGAGATTTTTTTCTTTTTTCTTTTTAAAGTTTCGATATATCGGCGATACATCGCGATGGTTTAAAATTCGATATATCGAAGCGATATATCGATTATCGGGTACCTGAAATTCGATATATATCAAATATCGGCAAACGGTCCTCGACACCCAACACGAGAGGTCGCAAACGGTCAACCGAAATCGTGACCTACCGTTAACCGACAGCCCGCGCCGGATCCGTAACGGATTCGGTTGCCAAATTTTGGGGGTCGGGCGGTTACAGTCGGTTGACTCACCAGGAAAAAAAAAACGGTCAGTTACAGTTGGTCAAACAAAAAACCAAAAAAAATGTAAATTTTGTACTTTTTTTTTCCAGCATTATTGTTCTTTGTACTTTTGTATCGTGGAAGTACGTGGCATCATGATTAGCGTCGTAAATCTGACACGGTACTGTAGTAAGCAATATATTTCGCAAATCAAAGGGAACGCGACAAAGCGTCGCAAATCTGACACAGTAGTACACTATTCATTTCGAAAATCTTAGGGAACGCGACAAATCGTAATTATTGGCTTATTTATTCGTACATTGATTAATTTTGTACTTTTTTGGTTACGGGCGGGCACGGTTAGTCGCGAAAAATCAAGATTCGGTTAATTTTTTTTTCGTAAACGACGGTCGGTAAACGGTTAACAATTTTGGAGCGTGACTAAACTCGTTCGGGCGTCGGTTACTCAGATTTTGAAAAAAAAAAACGGTCGGTTTCGGGTATGAATATTTTTGACTTTTGCGACCTCTGCCCAAGACTACTATTAGGTATCCAAGCGGTGTACAAAAAGTCCAATAAAGAGGATTATTCGGGGACTAACTTTGAGGAATTGATTCTCTGCTGTCACTTGAGGATTTCGATGTGTGAAGGTTTGTTGCGTAGCGTTAAAATTCCTCTTCATGACACAATTGACGGCGCATGATTCCTATTTGTCGTTCGGGAGATATGCCTGAAATACGGACTCGTACCCGAATAAGAGACCGCGGTCGATTTTCATACTTGGTACCAAACGGATTTCGCTGTCGCTCCCCGGATTTGGCTTGTCATAAGTTTTAAAGCTTTGTAAGTCCTCTTCTCAGCAAAATTTATGGCACATGATTCCGGTATCTCGTTGCAAAGATACGGCCGAAATTCAATCGGTACCTTGACAAGAGACCTTGTGGCATAATGTTTTTTCAGGACGGAGTCGCGGAATAATTTCTCCGCCGTCGCTTGCCGATTTTTGACGTTTGACGTTGCGTTGCCTTGAAAGTCTTCTTCACGACACAATTATCGGCGCATGATTCCAATTTGTCGTTTGAACGATATGCCTGAAATACAGACCGGTACCCGACTAAAAGACCGGAGTCGATTCTCATTCTTGGTAACAAACGAATTTCGCTGTCGCTCACCGGATTTTGACTTGTCAAAAATCATTGTGTAGCTTTGTAAGTCCTCTTTCCAGTAGAATTTTTGGCGTGTGATTCCGTTGTCTCGTTGCAAAGATACGGTTGAAATACTGTCGGGTACCCATGTTTGGGTCTCAATCGATTGTCATCGGTAACTCACGGTTCCCGCTCTTTCTCGGCCGATTCTTTCGGTTGATAGCTCGTTCGAAAGCTTTCAGAGTCCTCTTCAAGGGGAAATTAACGGCGCGTGATTCCGGTGTCTCATTGTTTTATTATACTACCAAATCGATGCCCGTTACACAGGCATGAGACCATGTCATTTTTTATCATGCCCGTTTATCATGCTCGTTACACGCGCATGGACCGTTTACTGTTTACCAAAAGGTGTAATTACTGTACTATTGTACTATTCAAGATGTCCGTGTGTACATTTGTAGGCTCGACCCAAAATTAAACAATAATTGACCGTAAATCGAGCAAAGAATTAACGGCACGAAATTGTACTTCTTGAAAAGGACGGTTATCTTCTGAACTGCTACACCACCAATTGCTATTAGCGTAGAAGATTTTTTAGCGTATCTGAATAATTACCGTGGTTTACGCTAATTAAGAATTTGAAAATTTTGAAAAAAAACATACATTCTAATTGTTTAATAATTCTAATTTGGGTCTTTGAAAAAAGTAAATGTCGGTCGCAAACATGCTTACACTAGTATAAGTATTTGTACAAAATCTGACAAATTGGACACAAATCGTACGTTTACACAGTCGAAACGTGGTTGTTGGACGAATATATGCGAACGTGATATTTGACAACCCGATTTGATCCCCTTTTTAGACCACACATTCTCATGCGTCCGCGGCTACTAGATAAAATGAATTCTACTTTTTCACTTAAAAAAGTACGTTTTTGTACGGTCTGACTATGGCCGTACAACACACTATTTAAAAGATGACGTACTTCCAATTTGTACTGTACTAAAAAATTAACCCTAAATAGAGTAAAGAAAAAAATAGAATGAACTACGCCAATGGAAAAAAAAAAAAAAAGCGGGATGGAATTAGCGTACATTATGATAATAGCGATTGGCGGTGTAGCATTTTATGATCGGACGGTCACGAAAGAAGGATTTCGGTTGAAGACTCACTTCAGGTTTATCATGCTCGTTACACGCGCATGGACTGTTTACTGTTTATAAAAAGGTGTAAGTACTATACTATTGTACTATTTCGGACCTCCGTACTTACATTTGTAGGCGCAACCCAAAATTACACAGCAATTGACGGTAAATCAAGCAAATAATTAACCACACGAAATCGTAATTCTTGAAAAGGACGGTTATTTTCTGAACTGCAAGCATTTTATGATCGGACGGTCACAAACGAAGGATAGACGGCTGAAGACTCATTATAGGTGGCGGCATTATCTCTATTCATAAGGATAGACGGCTGAAGACTCATTACAGGTGGCGGCATTATCTTTATTCATTGACAAGATCGAGTATCCACGATTTGACGGTAAAAAACGATTGCCGATGGGGTACTTTGAAAGTTACCCGATTGGTGAGGTCGGGCGAGGGACAAAAGTAAACCTTTTGATGACGTCAAATCTAACGGACATGGACTGTATCCTGTTTATCGTGTCCGCTGATCGTGTCCGTTTATCATGCCCATTGATCGTGCCCCTTAGACGCGCATGGACCGTGTCCTTTTTGTCGAAATGTTGAAGTACTATTGTATTATCCTAGACGTCTTTACAGACATTTGTAGACGCGACCCAAAACAACACAACAATTGAAAGCAAAATTGAGCAAAAAATTAACTATACGACGAATCTTTATTGCAATTAACGGCACGAAATCATACTTCTTGAAACGGACGGCTAACCGTTTTGAAGTTACCCGTTAAGTAACGTTGGCCGAGGGACAAAGCTACCCGATACTTGACATGGGCCAAGGGACAAAGCTACCCGTTTGCGACGTCGACCGAGGGACACGCCGTTTAGGGGTGCAGATGAACAAAAAATCGACCATTTTAAAGGTTTTTAAACGGACGACCAAAGGCCCATAATTTGTAGTGTTGTGTATCGGTAAGGATTTGCCAATAACCGATATAGACATTTTTTCGGGTACCCAAGAATCGATATATTGGTAGATATATCGTTATCGGTGTTATCCCATAAAAATAACCAACATTTATCAGTATTTATCGACGATAGCACCGATATCGATAACTATCGGTGATATATGTACATACCGTACTGATAAATGTACGGCCAGTACACTCAACTGTACGTCATATTCCCCGGACGCGCCGCGAGCCCCCTTCCCCCCGATTTCGGTAAAAAATCGGGATTTTTCCTTGATTATATTTTATTTAAAGAGGTTTTACTTGGGTTCCACGCTCCCATACCATTCCTCAATGTCCTTTTGATTGTTGATTACGCTCATAGATGTCCAATTCGTAGAGATTTGATATCATATGTGAAAATTACGTAATATTTGTCGATTTTATACTTTTCGTAAAATTCGTATATATTTATCTGTACGGACATGTATGAAAATGTACGAAAAGCAAAATACTATAAAATCTTTAAATCCTTTAAAATTACGATCAGCTAACATAAATGTACGAAATTATACGGAAAGTGTACCCTACAAACCTAATAATACGACAAATCTTTGTCTACTATACTGAAATATATAGGAGCATACGGTAATGTACCCTATAAACCCTGAAACCCCCATATATAGTATATATATTTATATATATATACATATAAACATATATATATTTCTATATGTATATATATATCGACATATTGAGCCAATATAATGTCAATATATCGTGATATTGAGTTAATCGATATATCTCTACGATATATTGACTATCTAGTAATTTAAGTTAAGTGCATAGGGAATATTGGCAAGAGGCCCTCGACACACAACACTGAACTACACCACGAATCGTTATTAGGGTTAATCACGCTAATTTGGCGCCCATAATTTTTTACCCAGATTCTTAAATAGAATGATTAAAAAAACCCAAAAAAACAAATTAGGGTCACGCTCTATTAGTCAAAAAGTGGGGGTAGTTTATAGAAATTGGCGACTATTCGTATCAAACCGTGCCCCTTATTTTGTTTTTATACGCGAAACAACATTACTAAGAACCATGCCAATACTTTTCGAAGGTCTTAGAGATAACAGCGAATGTCGGATAACCATATGCAAGGCATTCGCTTAATTTTTCTCTGTAGCTACCAACGTACCTCAAAGAGGTGGGTTGGTAGATTGAGAAAAAAAAATGAATCACGACACGCTGGAGGATTAAGCTACGTGTCACAAGGGGCAAGCAACAAAATATCACAAAATTTGCTTATAGTGTGTACTTTTCAAAAGCAACTGAAAAAAAAAAAAATCTCGAAGCGTCTTTTGTTGCTCTATTTTTTGCAACGCTCTTTCGTCACACTATTTGCGGCAAAGGATTTTTGTCATGTTTGAAAACAAGAACCTTAAAAAATGAGTTGGCGTAAAAGACTGGCGTTTGCAAAAAGTACAAAAGAACTGTCGAATTATGATTTGGAACGCAGATACATGGTACACAAGTGAAGATATACAGTGAAATTTGTCGGTGTGAATATTTTTAAGAGATTTTGAATATCGGGTCAAAACCCACGTGGTGCCACTCAATGTATAACACGTGGTTTACAAACTCTTCGTGATGGAACATAGACTTAATTAACTCGGCCCGTATGATTACAAAAATGTCTGATGGAACGTTACCCTTAGAGTGATTGATTTCTTGAGAATCCCCAAATTCCCAATTTGCGTTAATCACCCTAATTGTTTTTTAACACTAAATATTTGTTAACGCTAATAGCGATTCGCGGTGTACAATACAGTACTCTACTGTGTACAGAATTTGCGGTGCGGTGTACAGTACAAATAATCGTATATAGACAGCTGAACAATATGACATGAATTCGTATTTGTTTTGTCCATTTTCAACCATCGCAAAAAAATCTATTTTGTTAGTTGTCACACGTGGCTACACAAAATTATGGGGATGAGATATTGTGCACCTCAATTTTTCCGAAATAGAAGTTTAAACAGAAAAGTAAAAAATGCAATAGCCACGTGCTTACCCGAAATTGCATATGTGCACAAATTTTAATGGTTTAAAATATGTCTTCCTCATTGTTTTCATCCTCTAGTGACCAAAAAATTGGTTATATTTTTTTTTATCTCGCAAGTATGTCAACTAGAAATTTACATAGCGTGGTGGAAAATTTCACACACGTTCTTGTTATTCTGAAATATGAGAGTAGTGTATTGTACAAACTACGAAGTGGTTTGCCGTGTTTTAGGAAAAAATTGACAAAAACATTTTTGTCCGACGATATGTGCTCCCGTTACAATTTTCGTTATGTACAAAGAATATCTGCGACGAGCGTAGATGTTCTATTCATACGGATTTGGACTTTTTTTTTGAAAACTACGTAGTATTCGATTGTTTTGTATAATTTGTAAATTCTGTATGTTCCACACTGTACGGAAATTGTAAAGACATTTAAAAAAAATGACGTTGGTTCATTTACCCGCGAGAATTTTGATGTGTCCTCCACTCTTCTTTCAAAAATAAGCCTCCTTTTTCACAAGAAAGGCGCCATTGAAGACGCCATAAAATCGGCCATTAAACATGTGATTGAAGCCACCCTTCAAGTTTCCACGAACCTAAATAAAAGCATCTATGCCCAAGCAACGAGGAATCGAGTGGGAACACGTTAAGGCTCCAAAAAGAGTGTTGCTTGGGGAATAACAATATGTGCATGTCTCTATACTGCAATTTCGAATACAATGGTCAAGCAACTAGGATTAGAAACCATCTGCTTGGAAATGGTAAAAGCGGGGGCATTAGAGCTTGTATTTTATGTCAAGATGAAATGCAAGCCGAGTTAAATGTATGGAAACCACAACATCTTCTCATAGCTCTCAAAAACGTGTCATATCCCATTTGGATGAACTCATTGGATGTCCTTGAACTAGATCGAGTAGAAAGGTAAAAGGTGTTCAGACCAAAATAAATTATATATTCAATATGCATAACAAAAAAAATGTCGTTGTAGCTTGGGCAAAAGCTTTCTTTGCCAATGGTATGTTGTTTGGACTATTAGACAACCCATATTTTAAGGTAGCACTGAAGAAGACCGGGGATATAGGGTCGTCTTACAAGTTACCTCACATGAATACTATAAGAAATCGCCTTCTGTTTGAGACGAAAGCAACGATCACTATCGATTTGGCAAGCTACTACAACACCATAAAAATCACAGGTGCCTCCATCACATCAAACAGTTGGATAATCGTTAATGATACGCCTCTCATGAACATTCTAGCTGTCACCCCCAAAGGTGACATGTTTCTCAAGGCGGAAAACACTCGAGGGAAAATAAAGGATGCTGAATACGTTTGTCAGGTGTTAGAGAAATTATTTATTGCGGTGGGGGTTCTGCGTGTGGTACAAGTTGTGACAGATTGTGCTTCTGTGAACAAGGCTGCCGCCTCGATGATTCTGAAAAAGCATCTTTCGATGACGTGGACACCATGCGTTGCCCACGTATTGGACCTAATATTGGAGGATTGGGGCAAGCTATCATTTATTTCAACACCTGTCCGAGAGGCGAAGGAGATGTTGAAATTTTTCATGAATCATCACATGACTCCAGCCTTGTTCCACAAAATCTCCAAACTTAGGCTTTTGAATCCTAGAGAGACCAAGTTTGCTACAAATTTTATCATGCTAGTGAGGTTTTTACAAGTGAATGATAGCTTGGAGATCTTGATGTTTTAAGATGCTTACAAACAATGGTTATTCAAGTCTACATACAAGTTAGATGGTGCTAAGATTAAAGGTCTTATCCTGAACCCGAAGTTTTGGACGAGAGTAATCGAGGTTGGGACTGTTTCATAATCACTAGTGCGGCTGATGAGGGAGTACGTTAAAGGGAGCCCAAATGTGGGGAAGGTTATCATGGTTTTCACACTATTGGGGAGTTTTTAGTGAAGTTATCTAGCAAAGGAGGAACGTGAAATTACGAACGCCTGCATATTTTGGAGGAGTTGAACGTGGCAATGCCTTCATCACCAGATAGGAGATGGCACATAGACCCATATATGCTTCCGACATTTTACTCCATCCCGAGTACCAAAGTGATAAGTATGGTCAACTTTGAAATGTGAAAATAATGGAAGGATTTCATGTAATGCTTGATAAGATGTTACCAAATAAGGCAGACCAGGCTAGGGCCTACTGTGAGTTGTCTAAGTATAAAGGTTTAGAGGGCATATTTGGGACGGAGGTGACAAATACTTTTGCTAAGCAGATGCCAAGGTGGAAGTGGTGGCAACAGTTTGGGGCTGTCACCCCTATCTTACAGAAAATAGCAATTAACATCTTTGCCTAATGTATAATTGCCAGCTCATGTGAGAGGAATTGGTCAACTATGACCATATTCACTCTAAGAAAAGGAACAGATTGACATTCACTCTAAGAAAATGAACAGGTTGACAGCTAAAAGAGCAAATGATTTGGTTTGGGTCTTTAGCAATCTCAGATTATTACAGGAACACCAGCGATGTTAATTAATAAGAGGAAATGGTAGCATGGGAGGAAGAGGAAGGGGAGGTAGGGGAAGAGGAGTTTGATGAAGACATGTTTGCAAATCTCTGTCCTCCATTGGACTAGAAAATTCAGGAAGCCTCTGCATAGTTGTTAACTAACCCACTTTCAATGGCAACCACTGCTCCCCAAGCAAACAAGTTGACAATGTGACTGCTTCTTTGTGCAGCTTAGACTCCTCTGAGTCAGTACGAAAAGAAATCTTTAAAAACGCCCAACCATGGATAACTTATAAGGTGGCAAAGATGCGAATATATACAAACTCTCAAAGAAAGAGAATACCATCTACCAGATTTTTGCTAAGACCTAGTTCCCTCTCACAACCCCTATCTACTGACTGTATAAACCAATCATATCACTATAGAGTACAATAAGAAAGTAATAATGCCGATGTACTTTATGTACGGCCTTTGTACGACAAGGCCATTAAGCAGACGCGTGTCCACTTTTCACTCGTCCGTACGTTCCTCATAATTCTCGCGACCAAATGTTATCCCTCCACGTGGCGCTAGGTCATGCCACGTCACATAATGCCAAAGTGACCATTCCGAGATCTCGGCGATGATGTGCGTCGCTGGATAGAATTTGGTATTTTGATTTCAACCGTCGAAACAAATGTCCGATTCATTTGTTTCGTGCGCAATAGTATCCGTACTGTATTTAACCTGTTCCATGTTTGTATATTTGTATTTCCGTTAATCGAAATAATTATCTTAACACTATTCAAATAGTTATCAAACCCTATATACTCTAGAAAACTCCTACGACAGACCGGTTAGAGCGGAGGGCTACGCCATGCTCTACCAGTCGGAGGTTTGAGTCGTGTCGGAATCAACCTTTTGTTGAGAGTGACTTAGGTCACTCTTTAGTCCTGCCTAGGTGGAGCTAAGGCAGCCATGGCTCCACTACTCTCTCTCTCTCATTTAGTGACTACAACATGTATGTGTGATAGAGAGTGAGAGACGGAGGAAGACTACCTATGCTTCTTTTTTCTATTTATCTAGCTTAGAACTATAAAATACCTATTAAATCTTTTAGTGATTTTCAACACTCCTCTTATTTTCTAGTCTAATTTTATTTTTTCTTTCAACCCGCATTTTTCCCTACAATATTTTAACTTGGGAGAGGACACAGGTTTGGTCATCATGTCAGCCACCATTTCTTCATCAGGTCTATACACAAGATTCAAAAATTTATTTTCAAATTTTTCTCTTACGAAGCTCAATGTTATGTCCATATGTTTAGCTTTTAAATGATTTTTTGGATTGGCTGCAATTGCAATTGCAGCTTGATTATCACAAAGGACTTCATGCACTCCTTCCTTTATATACCCCTCTTCTTGCAACAATGACTTGACCCACATATATTCTTTCACAGCAGAACAAGAGGCCATATACTCAGCGTCCATAGTAGACTGAACAACCACCTTTTGTTGCTTCCTGCTCCAACAGTAAGCACCTTCACCCACATACAACACATACCCAAAAGTGCATCTTCTCATAGGTGCATCCCCATAACAGGCATCACTCCAAGTAGTGATATCACTGTGCTTCCCTCCCAAATGCAACCATATATCCCACCAAATATCTCATGAATCTCTTGGCTGCCTCCCAGTCTCTCTTTCTAGGATCATGAAGACTCCTACTAAGTACTCCAACTGCTGCCGCTATGTCCGGCTTGGTAAAATTCATAAAGTATATTTGGCTTCCTACAACCTTCGTGTAAGGGATAGAATTCATAAACTCTCTCTCTTCTGGACTAATTTGATCATCTAAGATTATCACTTCTCCTTCTACACTCCCATCACTTACTTTCTTCAAGTCCATGGAAATGGTACAACTGTTTGTTTTCTCTATCTGGAATTTTTCAAGCATATTTCCTATTACTTCTTTCTAAGTGAGTCTATTGATCCTTTTCCCCCTATCTCTTTCCATTTGAATCCCCAAAATATATCTTGCCTCTCCTATATCTTTCATGTCAAATCTCTTTTTAAGATCTTGGTTTAAGTTAGTGTTCTTTTCCAAAGACTTACTTAACACCAGCAGATCATCCTCATAAATTGCGATAAAAATCACACCAATCTCATCTTCAAACATATAGATAGAATGGTCAGAGTTTATCCGGATATATCCTAGATTAGTGAGACACTCATCTAGTTTGTTATTCCACGTTCGGGGAGCCTGCTTAAGTTCCTATAAGAACTTTATGAGTCTGCAGACTTTGCTCTCTTCCCCAGCCTCCACAATCCCCTCAGGTTGCCGCGTGAAGATTTGTTCCTCTAACACACCATTGAGGAAGGCGGTCTTAATATCCATCTGATGGATTTCCATGTCTTCTGCTACAACTAGAATGAGGAAAATCCTTACTGGTGGAAAACGAACAAATGGGGCAAATGTCTCTTCTTAGTCAATCCCCTCCTTTAGAGTGAACCCCCTTGCTACCAAGCGAGCCTTATATCTTTCAATGGTATTATCTGGGTTCAGTTTTAGTTTAAATACCCATTTACAACCAATAGGCTTTCTGTCCGGAGGACAATCCGCTAGCTCCCAAGTATTTGCTTCCATGATCAAAGCCATCTCATCATTTATGGCTCTAATCCATCTGTATTTTTCTGGGTTGTTCACTGCCTCCAAGTATGACTGTGGCTCATCAGGATGAGATAGCTTAGTTACCTTATGAGCAGCCTGTTTCTCTTGTATCCTTTTGCTGCTCCTTCTCCCGCCTTAAAACTCTGTCGCTGGAATAGAGGGAAGTCTTGGGTTTCTCCTTACTGTCTCATTCCCTACCCTATCCATGGAAAATGATTCCGATTCCTCCTCTTCTGTCTCCTCGAATTCCATTAGAATATGTGAGGTATTTGGTAACACTCATGTATCTTAGATCTCCCCTGAATCTGCAATCACTGTCTCACACATGTCCCTTTCGGGAAAAACAGAGTTCTCGTCATTTTCAGACTCAAACCTCATTCTTATCTTCTTGGTATATTTGAAGGGGTTAATTAACTTGCCTTTATCCATGACAAGTGTGACCAGAATGATATCTTGCTTTGCTAAGTCATAGACTCTATATCCCTTGACATCGTCATCATATCCCACAAAATATCCAAGTTTTCCCTTAGCATCAAGTTTCCAGTTTTTCTTATCCGTATCTAGACTGTAAACTGGGCTACCGAATACTTTAAGGTGAGAGATATCCGGTTTTGTTCCAACCTATCTCACATAAGTTGTCATACCTTTGACTGTTGAGGTAAGGACTCTATTGTTAATGTAGTTGGCAAAATTCGTGGCTTTTGCCCAAAATCTCTTTCCTATTTTCTTGTTAGCCAACATACTGCATACACTATCTCCTAGTGTTCGATTTAACCTCTCAGCTACCCCATTTTGTTCCAGATAATGTGGTATAGTTTTCTGGTGTTGAACTCCCTCATCTCTCAAATATTTCTCAAACTGGTTAGAGGTATATTCTCTCCCATTATCACTCTTTATTTTCTTAATGGGGGTTCCATGCAATTTCTCACTCGAGGCTTTATATTCTTTGAAGTAAGTTGGTGTTTCAGACTTTGTTTTTAGGAAGTAAACTCTAGAGTACCTAGACCAGTCATCAGTAATTGTCAACATATACCTCTTCCCTCCAACTGAGGGTACTCTTGCTGGTCCCCAGATATCTGTGTGGATTAAATCAAGTACCTTTTCTCCTCTATAAGTTGCGGCTTTAAGAAAAGGAATTTTGTGAGCTTTACCTAGTGCACACCCACTACAATCATCCGCCATTTCATTATCACCAAACTGAATGCATTCTACTACACTAAGCTTCTTCACTTTCCTCAACCTATCAAAGTGCACATGTCCCAACCGCTTATGACAAATCATCAATTTTGGGACACCAACATAGTAAGCATTCTTCTTTTCATCACTCAAGTTAAGGCTAAACATTCCTTGGCTACCCTTATCTTCAATGAAGTAGACTTCATCCCCATACTTAGCTGTAAAAACTCCATTTCTAGTAAAGGTATCAAACTCTTTGTCGTCTAACACAGATGTAGAGACAAGATTTTTACTTAGCTGAGGAATATAGAGTACATCTGAGAAAGTGAGTATAGAAGTCTTACCCTCCACTAAGACTTTCAGATCTACGACCCCACTAGATCCGTAGTAACCACACTCTTATCCCCATACTCTATCTCTTCAATTGGGATTTTCCTTAGCTTAGTGAAGAGGTCCTTATCACGACACATATGCATGGATGCACTTGAGTCAATGATCCATCATTCCTGTGGAATTTCCCGAATCGCTCCAAGGGCACACTTATGTCTCCGAGGGATCTCCTTCTCCTCCAGACTCTCGTCAAATAAAAACTCTCCATCCTCCTCGGAGGAGTTGTCCTTAATCTCTCCTTCCACTTTTGTGACCACAATTTCATTTTTCTTCCCTCCGGAAGAATCCCCTCCATGGTTCTCTTGGAGCCTCAACTCCGACAGCTTTATAGAATCTGCAATAAAGTGTACTGGCTTCTTACAAAAGTGAGAAAGGCCCTTTGGAGCCTTTTATCCTCCAAGCTGAACTTTGTCTCCTTTGTATGGCTTTTTTGGATCTTGTCTCCACCTGTCCCATTTGGCGGCTAGAGCTTGAATGCTCTTTCCTCCCCTCTTGATCTCAATTGTGTTCTCCTGCACAAATATCATGCGGACCACTGTATTCCACTTCCATAAACTATTAGTCATATCCTGTACCAGATACATTATATTCTCATACTCGTTGGGTAACTTCATGACGAGAGTGTTAACTTTCATTTTCATTCTACCTATCCATCCGGCTTTCTCCATCTCCATATACAAACAAGAAAGATCATTACAGTAGTCTAGCATCTTTCCCCCTTTGAAAGTATAATTTCTCAATTTTTGCTCTGCTAACTGAAGCTCTTGAATTTTACCAGCTCTATAAATATCCACCAAACTCACCCACAACCCCTCGGCTTTGTAAACGTGAAGGTGAGGAGTTGCCAAAGCTTGAGTAAGGTGTCTTAGAATGAAATTTTTGGCAGCCATATTGGTGTCATCCCACATTTGAGTGTTTGTCTCCACGGTCTTCACGATCACCGCTCCGGGTGTCGTGGGAATAGGAGAAATAGCAGTAAGAGGAGTCTCCTTTACTTTCCCCATTTCGGACACACTGTTGTCCCCATCATCTTCCTCCTCTGCAGCAACACATGTTGTTACTTAAAAACCTTATTCCATCAAACCTTGGTGGGATTCCTTGAGGTGGACGTTTCACTTGTCCACTAACAATATCCCAAAATCGTTTTTCACACAAAGCCCTTGTCATCATGGCTTCCCAATAGATAAACCTTAATCCATTGAAGATTGGCACACTAGAGGGTGGGCCCCTAACCTGCAATTCTTTGTCCTCCATTGGACTACACAATTCACGAAGCCTTTAGAAAGTTGTTAACTAACCCACTTTCAATGGCAATCACTGCTACCAAAGTAATCAAGTTGACAATTTGACTGCACCCCTCTGCAGCCTGGACTCCTTTGAGTCCGTACAAAAAAGAATCTCAAAAAACGCCCAACCAGGCGATAAGTTATAAGGTGGCAAAGATGCCAATATATACGAACTCTCAAAGAGAGAGAAGACCATCTACCATATTTTTTCGAAGTCCTAGTTCCCTCTCACAACCCTTATCTACTGACTGTACGAACCAATCATATCACTGTATAGTAGAAGAAAGTACTATTGCCGATGTACTTTCTGTACGGCCTTTGTACGACAAGGCTATTAAGCTGACACGTGTCCACTTTTCACTTGTCCGTATGTTCCTCAAAATTCGCGCGACAAAATGTTATCTCTCCACGTGGCGCCAAAACATGCCACATCACATAATGCCAAAGTGACCATTCCGGGATCTCGGCGATGATGTGCGCCGTTGGATAGAATTTCGTATTTTGATTTCAGCTGTCGAAACAAATGTCCGATTTATTTGTTTCTTGCGGAATAGTATCCGTACTGTATTTAACGTGTTCCATGTTTGTATATTTGTATTTCTGTTAATCGAAATAATTATCTTGACACTATTTAAATAGTTATCAAACCCTATATACTCTAGCAAACTTTTACGAAGGACCGGTTAGAGCGGAAGTCTACGCCATGCTCTACCGGTCAGAGGTTCGAGTCGTGCCGGACTCAACCTTTTGTTGAGAGTGACTTTGGTCACTCTTTAGTCCTACCTAGGTGGAGCTGAGATAACCATGGCTCCACTACTCTCTCTCTCTCTCATTCAGTGACTACAACAAGTATGGGGGATAGAGAGAGAGAGGCGGAGGAAGACTTCTGTGATTCTTTTTTTCTATTTATCTAGTTTAGACCTAGAAATTTTTTATTTAATCTTTTAGTGATTTTCAACAATGTTTGATGTTGATTTGGAGTAAAGAGAGATTAAGGAGATATATATTTTCATAGCCTGCATTGAGTTGACATATTTTTTAAGTGAGAATTTGACCATATCCCTAGATTAATACAAATTTTGTTTTCTTTTTGCTTTCAATGTTAACTTTGCCATTTTTGATTTTCAACTTGGTTTTTTTTAATCATGGGCATTTTTTAACAAGGCCCTGTTGTACCCACGATATGGCAGTTTGGTCGCTGGTTCAAGAACCAGACAGTCTGTTCGCTAGTTCAGCAACCAAGCAGTTTGGTCCCTGGTTCAGCGACGAGAGTGTCTGTTCAGTTTGCTACACGTTTCAATTTTTAGGGTTTTTAATATTTAAATGTATCAATTTGAAAAGTAGAAAAAAAATACGAATTTTACTGCGAATTTCATAAAGTTTGAAATTGTTTTATGCGCACTCTGCGCAGTATTGTTAGTTTACTCACTCTGTTTTATGCGCATAGGACATCTATAGCGACGAGAATTATTTTTTTCAGCTTCACAACAGCTTATGTAAAAATAATCGAGATGCCGATCTATCACAGCTGGATGACGATTGTCTTAAGCGTCGTTGTCATCTTTTGTGAAAAATATATAAACCAATCACAATTTGAATCTTTGACAGCTAGATGATGATGATTCTTTACGTTGCTCTCACTATCTTGCTGTCAGTTACTTTTTAAAGAGAGCACGAATCACAAGTTGAATCACTGCTGGATGACAATTGTCCATAGCGTCCAAGTCAGATACCCACTGTCAGATACCGTTTGAAAGCTACACCGTGAATCGTTATTAGCCTTATGTACGCTATATCGGCACCCCAAAATTTTGACATTGATACCTTAAATATAATAAATTACACTATTTAAGAACGTGGACCATAATATGCCACGTCTTCTGGCTTCCATTACGACATTATGTAATCGTACAGCCAACATTACAGGATGCTACACTTTGAACGAAGTTCCATTGTGCAGAGTCTGTAATCCACGGTTAGCAAAAGAGTGGCGCCACGTAACTATAGATTTGATATTGAAAATCGTTAATGATTTTCACACCGACCAAAAATCTCCATTTGCGTACCATATACGTGCGTAGCAGGTCATCGTGCAACACAACTTTTGTACTCTTTGCACACGCCTTGTCAGATACCACCTCATTTTTTTAGGGTTCTTGTTTTTTCGCGTGACAGATAAGCGTTGTCATAAATAGTATGACGAATGGGCGCTAAAAGAAGTAGCGTGACGAAAGTGCGTTACGACATTTCGTTTTTCTTTTCTGTTAGATTTTTGAATGCGTATATCTTGTGCGGAAATTTTTTGATTTCAGTTGGTCGTCAGCTTGACACGTATGCTTATTATCTAGCGTGTTGCAGCTCATTTTTTTATGCAATTGGTGATGTACCTCGCGAGGTACATCACCAATTACAAATTTTTTTGAAGCGAATGCTTCGTGAAAAAATATCCAACGGTCATTGTTAACTCCCAGACTTTTGGAGAATATTGGCAAGATTCTCTATAATGTTGTTTTCCTAATAAAAACATAATAAAAGGTACGGTGTAATACAAAGAGGCCCGAATTTCTATAAACAACCTCACTTTTCATCTAATGGAACTTCACCATTAATTTGAGGACGGGCGTCTTTAAGTGCGAGAAATATTTTGTCGTGTATTTGTAGCAGAGGTCGCAAACGGTTACCCGAATTTGTACGCGAGTGTTATCCGAAAATTTACAAAATTGATCGTTCATCTCCCTCATACCTTCCGCAATACGAAAAGTAAAAAGTAGAATTATGTTGGATAGTATAGACAATACATAACCTTCAATTTTTTTGTTCTTTGCTTACTCGGCCGTACCTGATTTTTTTTTTTTTGGTGAATCACCCGCCTGAATCAGCCTGGCCCCTAAAATTTGGCACCCGATTTGGTTTCAGATCCGACGTAGCTGGCCAGGTACGGATTTGGGCACCCAATTGCTACCTCTAATGGTGGTGTGTCCCGTGCACACTTGAGAACACTTAAAAACTTAAATAACCTTGAAAAACCTTGAAACTCGAATAAATGCTGAAAACCCTTAAGAAAGCAAAATGCCCCTGAAACCTTGGAAGACCCTAAACAAAAGAAACGAAAGACGAAATTAATTGATTAGAAGCATAAGGCATGTAGGACTCGACAATTTTTTTTTTCCGAACATTTTTACACTTTCTTTGCTTTGAAATTATTCATTATATCGACGATACTTGTAACATCGGAATACAAATAAGAGTGAATATCGCTACCTAATAACATGTAAGACTTGTACTCGAACAACTTGAAATCGATTACCAATTGGTTTTAGATTCAACACTATTAATGTTCAATGTTTCTTTGCACATTTTTATTTCCCTTTTCAAAATTTAATCGCTACTTTCAACCCGTACTAACCGTAGTTAAGCTATTAATGCTGGTAGATTTTAGCGATTGACGCGGTTGGAAATAAAGACAAAATGTACCAAAGACTGTACGGCAAGACCATCTTCCGTAGCCGACAATACAGAGCGCACTAAAATACCACCGTCCACTTCGGCTATCTAATTATTGCCTTACGGTCAAAGGAAAGACACGTGCGAAAAGTGGCAAATGTACAAAGACACGTCGTAGATTGTCCAAAAGTCGGTGAGAAAGACCGCCCACCCACCGCTTTTCTTCCCTCCCTTCAACTAATTTTCAGGGCGCTGCACATGTATCACAAAACGCAAAAATATTTTGTTGTACACGTGTGAAACCGTTAAAGGCAATGTGCATTCGTTCATTAGAAGGTAATGAGAACTCTTTCAACATTAAAAATAAAAAAGCCAAACGTGCATTTTAGTATGCACCAGTTATTGTCTTTATCTATGCGGCCCAATCGTGGGAGCCAACCACATGTGTGAAATTTAGAACGAATGTTCATTTAAAGCATATTTCAAAAGAAGGTGAAAGTAGGCCCATACAATATGCCTATTGTATGCAAAACATACAATATGATCTTAAGACTGTTATAAATCAGGATCAATCTGACGCTCACAAATACACTAACTAATCACAGCGGAAGCAAATAAAAATATACAAATCACAATTTTATAGATCACACTGAAATCCAACAAAACATAAATATATTTCACTAAGCTTTTCTCACTTACAAAATATTTCCTCACTCACTCACTCACTCAGATTGCTGACTCTGATCACTGCCACTGATGATGAAAGGCAGCCACAAGTCGTTCCCTAAATACCTTCTAAGATACCGACAACTCACTGCCACGAAAGCCCACTACGAAACCAAACACAAGGCGCCGCAATCCATATGCATACGTGCGCCGTACAAAACACATTGGCGCGCTGAACATTTCACGCCACGCCTAACAAGACCCAAAGCATCACCCGAAAGCACCGTCACTCAACAGCCATAGA
>JBBHKE010002598.1:57329-78339 GCA_037447655.1 Zygnema cylindricum | reverse complement strand
CTCTCTCTCTCTCTCTCTCTCTCTCTCTTTCTCTCTCACACATTAATGGTCCCAACTTTGTCAGTTCTAATAACAGTTTTTGTATTTTTTGTCGTTATTTTGACTACAGAAAAATTTGAAGATGGAGAAATAGACGACGATGTTGAAAATTTCGAAGGAAATAAAAAATCAAATTCTCCTTCTTCTTCTTCATTTCCTGAAACGATTAAAAAACCAAATCGGAAAATTCCTGTCAATTCTTTATTACTAGCGGCAAAATCGGATTTCTTTTTAAAACTCTTCACCAATGGGATGCAAGAATCGAGCGACAAAAGTCGTCCAATTTCGGTTCAAATTTCCGCCGATGGTGAGAAAACCCAAAAACTATTTATAATCTTCTACATATAATCTTATGTTCATATCTAATCTTCTGTAATTTTTGTAACTATGTAATTACGAAGTATTGATAATTATAATCTCTCTGTCCTATTTCGGTTCAAAAGTCAGCCGATGGTGAGAAAATGTAGTTAAAAAAACGAAGTATATATATACTTCTCCAATTATTGCACCTAATATGTAGAACCGAGTATTAACATTTTTAATGTGCCTAATTGTGGTATTTTTTCAAAAACTTTTCGCCAATGGGATGGGAGAGTCGAAACACAAAAAAAACGTCCCATTTTGGTTAAAATTTTGGCTCGCGGTGAGAAATACAATACCAATCAAGTATTAGTATGTTACAATCAATGACCCCTCCCTCTCCCTCTCCCTCTCCCTCTCCCTCAATTTGTCCTCGTTTTCCTCATTTTTTCTCACTTTTTCTCTCATTCCTTCTACTTTCTCTTTTGCAGAAGAACCAGCCATGATGGAACTCTTATGTGTTATGTACCAAGGAAAGATTTCCGATAATTTCACATCTTCCTTTGAGGCTTTAATTCAACTTCTTATCATCGCGGACAAATTTCTTGTAAAAGATTGTGTTAAGGTTTGCGGAAACTTTTTAAGTAAACAACTTTCCGAATTAAAACCTTCCCAAGCTTCCATTATTTTGGATCTGTCCCAAACCCTCCAATCAAATCCAGCCATTCAAACTCTAAAAGAACCTTCTCAAAACTGTCTCGTTGAACATTTTGGGCCGTTGATGGAGAAAATGATCGAGAAAAGACTAAATAAAAGTGCAGAATTCTCAGAATTCTTGGGTTTATCTTCCCACGTTCTCAAAACCATTTTGGAATCCGACGACTTAAGAGTTTCGACGGAGAAGGTAGTTTTCGAATCAGTTCTCGAATGGCTTCGATTTCATTTCCCCGAAGATATCGACGAAAGGATGAGAGTTTTGGAAGATCTTTCGGAACACATTCGATTCGAATGGATATCTCCCTCCGACTTAAAAGACTCTGTTTTAAATGAACCTGAAATGAATACTAAAGAACTCACTTCCCTCGTAATCAACTCCTTAGCCTCGAACGCCGAAAGATTTTGCTCTTGTTTTATCAAAACCCGATGGACAAAAAACCTTTGGAATACAAGACCGAGAAATTCGTATTCTCCTCCCGAGGCTTCTCTCCTTCTCGAGCTTCCTCTCTCGGCTTGTCTTACATGGGTCGACCCGAGTTCGAGAATTGAAATGCAACCGGTTTATGTGAAAGATGGGGTGTGGATAACAGTCGACGCTTATGCAAAAAAGAGAACACAAGAGGGAGACCTGAGGTTTTGCATTTATTTGAGAATCCATAGTTTTTCGACTGTGAAAGAGGCGTATTGTAAAGCTCGTTTTACATTGATTTCCTCGACTTCGGATTCGTCGACTTCCTTTTCGGACGCGAAACCGAGAGTCCAAAAAGATTTTGTGAGTAAGGTTTGCAAAGACGGGTGGGGTTTTCCGGACTTTTTTAGTAAACCATGGAGTGAAGTTATTGGAAATCCGAGTTTGTATTTTCCCGATGGGATTATGAGACTTCATGTGGGAGTTTGGTTAAAGTGAAATAAAAACCGTTTAAAACTTTGAAGTTTGGTTAAAGTAGAATGGAAACCGTTAAATCGTCAGAGTTTGGTTAAAGTGAGAAATAAAGTCGAAGCATCGATGATCCATTTCTTCTTATTTCTATTTTTACGAAAAAGTTTCGTGAAAGTGAGAAGATTTGTTTTAAGAGAAAAGAAAATCTAAGTATCGATCATCCACTTCATTTATGGTTACTAATTTTTTGGGTTCCCTTTGTTACGACTTATCTTAAACCTTTCCATGTTGGAGTTTAGTTAAAGTAGAACGACAATATAAGTTTCAGTCATCCCTTTTTTTGTTTTTTTCTTTTACTTTAGTTTTTTCAATCTTAAGCCTTCTCTTTTTGAAAGCATATTTTTGGGAGCCGTTTTATTTATCGTCTATAATTATTTGTATTTATCATAGCGAGTGATTTTTTACTTGTATTTTTTTTATCGTCTTCGAATAGGAAGGAGGTACCTATTTACTAGAAATTCATTATACTCATGAAGTATTCATTTAGTCTAAAACATTTCTCAAAGGAGAAGTTTCTTAATCATGAAACTGAAACCTGGTAGAAATTTAGTTAAACTTCCCCTATTATTAGATTCGAATTTAAGCAAAGATTCTAAAATTATGTTAGTTCTAGGCTCAAAATAGTTCTAAAATACAATACTCTCGTAACTTTATTACTTATTTACAGTCTATTTCTTACTATTTAGAACCAATTCCTTAAGAGTCTGTAGGTATTTTGTATGTAAGTTCATAAAGAAGTAATTGGAAAGTTTTCTTGGTGTTTGATAAGTTGACAATCAGCTTTCTTCATGTGTGTCAGAAATGCGGTTAAAGTCATTGAATACGGATGTTTGTGGTGTTTAGAAGAAAAGAATGTGTTTTTAATAGCTTGGATGCACAATCCACTTGGTTGTTGAGCCTGTCTTGGCTTGTAAGTGGGAGCGAAAGAGAGGGAGGGAGAGGAAGATGGGCGGAAAGCGAGAGGGGAGAGAGAGGGAGGGAGATGGACAGAGTGGGAGAGAGAGAGAGGGAGAGAGGGAGGAGAGGGAAAGAGAGCAAGAAAGGGAGAGGGAGGGAGAGAGAGAGAGGAGAGCGAGAGGGAAATGAACAGAGAGATGGAGAGACAGAGGAGGGGAGGGAGATGAACGGAGAGTGGGAGAATGGGAGAGAGGGGGGCGAGAGGAGAGAGATATGGACAGTGGGAGAGAGGACTGAGAGGGAGAGGGATATGGACGGAAAGTGGGAGATGGGAGAGAGAGAAAGAGAGGTAGAGGGAGGGAGAAGATGGACAAGGAGTAGAATAGGAGATTGGTATATATGTATGTGTATGTGTATGCGTATGTTGTGTGTAAAGCATGTCCATGTGCATGTGTAAATGTGGATGTGGATGTGCATGTGCGTATGTGTATGCACAAGTGGTTTGTCATATGCATATATGTATGTGTATGTGTATGTGTATGTGTATGTGTATGTGTATGTGTATGTGTATGTGTATGTGTATGTGTATGTGTATGTGTATGTGTATGTGTATGTGTATGTGTATGTGTATGTGTATGTGTATGTGTATGTGTATGTGTATGTGTGTGTGATGTGTGTGTGTATGTGTATGTGTATGTGTATGTGTATGTGAATGTGTATGTGTATGTGTATGTGTATGTGTATGTGTATGTGTAATGTGTATGTGCATGTGCATGTGCATGTGCATGTGTATGTGTTTGTGTACATGTGTGTGTATGTGTATGTGCATGTGTATGTATGTGTATGTGTATGTGTATGTGTCTGTGTCTCTGTATGTGTATGTGCATGTGTATGTGTATGTGTGTGTGCGCGTATATGTATATGTATGCATATGTATTTCATGCTTCTATTTTTTTCAGGTAATTGACTAACAAGAGCATGAGAAGAAAAAGGAATACAAGGAATATGTAAAAGTATGAGAATTGGGCAGGTAGTTAAAAAACCGAAACGGGACCAGAGAAGTAAAGTTTTCAGGCGATGAAAAAAACAAAAGTCAGGAGGATGATGAGTGATGGCAAGAAAATATATAATTGAAGAAGAAAGAGTAAATTGCACCAAGAGTTGGTAAACACTGCAAAAAAGTTCATGAAAAAATAAAAAAATTAACTTGAATAACGGAGTTTGTGATACATCGGCAAAAATATTCTGTGTCAAAACTAACAAAATTTGATATCCACGTCTACATCTGTTTTCCATCTCTTAATTTTTCGGACTTCCTTCGTCCTCACTTTATCCTTGCTTCACTTTATCTTCCTCCCTCACTACAAATAAAGTAAAACAAAAATATCCGAAGTGAAAAGCAACAATTTTTGTACAAATTAAATTTGGACGAATATTATGGACCCACTAGTTCTCGTTTAAACCAAAAAAATAATAATAATAGTAGTAACCAGAAAAAGAATAAACGACAATGGAAAAAAAACTATTTCTTTGTCAAGGGAAGACACTATTCCCACCGTTAGAAGAAAAACAAGTCGAAAATTTTGACGATTTTTTCTCTTCGATGAGACTTTTCCCTACCTTTTTTTGGTGAAGAGAGGGAACAACGAGAACGGGACGAGAACAATTATGAACCACGGAGTCACTCACACTCCCGATTAAAAGCCTAAAAACAAAAAAACAAAAAAAAAGAAAAAAAAAACAAAAAACGAAAAAAAAAACAACAAAAAAAGTAATAGACTTAAAGAAATGACACAAAATGATAGTCTTTATGATAAAAAGCGAGCATAAGGGTAAAAAGGTACGGTGAAATATTATCGACAAGAGAAAAATAATGCATAAATGGAAACAACATAAATGGTACAAAAATTAAAGGGAGATACACGGGTTAATACAATGCAAAGTGATTAAAGCTCCTTCTTTTTCCAGTAAAGAAATTACTTCAATTAACTTTATTTTGTTAATCAAGTAAATCAAGGGAAGACATGATTAATATTTGACATTTCTTATTTTTTCACAAAATTCTCACACTAATCAATTGGTTTCTAGTCGAGAAAAGGGACAAACGGCAAACAAATCAAGCCAAAACAAAACAAAACAAAACAAAACAAATCAAAGAGAAACAAAAAAAAACAAAACAAAACAAAAAACTTACTTCGCAACTTTACCCAATCCTCGCGATCCTACGACTACAAGATCCACATCTTCATGATCTGCGGTTTCACAAATTTCAATTCGTGGATCTCCGGTAGAAACAATCGATATAAATTTTGACTGCATCAAAAAAAATGAAAGGAAAACATCGAACCACAACGGTAAAAATCATTATTTTTCTTTAAAGTTCTTACAATAAGATGTAAATAACTAAATATGTTTGACTCCCAACGACAAATTCCTTATCTTAATTTTCGCAAAAAGGGATTAATTGACAACCTTGGCAAGAAAGAACCTGAAAAATAAAACCTACCATGACTTCAAAATTGATGGCGTTAAAAAACTTCGATTTTCAAAAACCCTTGATTTAAAAGCGAGGAACAAAAAACTTGCATTTCCTTGTTATTTTTTTATTTTTAACTTTGTTTCCAAACAAAGCAACTCTAAACTTTTGAAAAAAAAACTTACGTCTAAAGGTATCATTCTCCGATATTCGTTCATAAGCTCCTCCTGTTTCGCCTGTTCCTTGTCTTGAGCAGATTGTAACGCTTCGGCTGCAATGACTCCTTCCGGCCAATCACCACCTGCCACGTGGCACATCCAGAGCCACTCAGAAAACAATAAAAACTCTCTGAGTTTATGAAGTATAGAAAAAGAGGTGGAGAGGGAGGGAGGGAGGGAGGGAGGGAGGGAGGGAGGGAGGGAGGGCGGGGACGGAGGGAGGGCCGGGAGGGAGGGAGAGAGAGAGAAAGAGAGAGAGACAGAGAGAGAGAGGGAGAGAGAGAGAGAGAGAGAGAGAGAAAGAGATGGGGGGGAAGCTGGAGAGAGGACGAGCGAGGAAGGGAACAAGCGAAAAAAAACCAAAACGAAACAAAAATGACGTAACTTGTTAATTCCTTTTCCGTTTTTTTTTCCTAAATATAACAAAGAAAGGGTTAAGGGCCATCAGCAACCTGGAAAATCGTCACATACATGGAGGGCCATGATGACGTCATCAGAGTCCAAAAGACTCAGAGCAAACAAGAATGCCTGCCATCCATCCCTTCGGAAAAATAGGGCTGACGCCATCATTTCTTGTTTTTACTGTTCTATGTGTACTTTTTGATATATTTATTGTACATAAACAAAAAGAAAAAAAAAAAAAGGGAGACTTACAAATAATAGTTTTTCATTTATTTTTTACTAATATAATTGAACTATAATCCTTGCAGTAGAGCGTGACAAATGTCACTCCCAACTCGTAAGGTTAGAAGACACGTGTCACATATGGTGCAAGTTGACACTTGCAAGCCAGTGCAACACGCAATGTAAGGGTGCCACGTGTCACATATCTGACCTCTTTTGAATATTTGGAGCCGTCGACTGCCACTAAAACCGTCTTCATCTTCCGTTCCGCCGAATCTAGCTGACGTCAGAAATTAGGGCTAGGAAGGCGTTAGGGTAGGATTAGGAATAGAGTTGAAATCAGAGTTAGGGTTAGGGTTAAGATTTCAGATTCAGGGCTAAGGTTAGAATAAATATAAAGGAAGGATTACTGGATAAGGCTTGGATTAAGAATTAGTTTTTCTGATTAGGGCTCATAATGGGTTTAGGCTTAGGGTTAGAATGAGGATTAGGGTTACAGTTAGGGTTAGGGTTGGAAGTTTTAGTCAAGAGCTTGGATTAGGGTTACAAGATCAGAAAGTCTCTGCAAGAAAAATCGAAAATTCTGGTTCCGTTTCCGTCCACGACGTGACACCCTAAAATTCATGCAGTCGCGTAGAAATCGACGCAGTTCCGTGTGTTGCTGAAGCAAAGTATTTCACATCATGACATGTCACGTCACGTCATGAATATTACCCCGTCGCGTAGAAATCGACGCTGTTCCGTGTGCTGCTGAAGCAAAGTATTTCACATCATGACATGTCACGTCACGTCGTGAATATTACCCCGTCGCGTAGAAATCGACGCTGTTCCGTGTGCTGCTGAAGCAAAGTATTTCACATCATGACATGTCACGTCACGTCGTGAATATTACCCCGTCGCGTAGAAATCGACGCTGTTCCGTGTGTTGCTGAAGCAAAGTATTTCACATCATGACATGTCACGTCACGTCATGAATATTACCCCGTCGCGTAGAAATCGACGCTGTTCCGTGTGCTGCTGAAGCAAAGTATTTCACATCATGACATGTCACGTCACGTCGTGAATATTACCCCGTCGCGTAGAAATCGACGCTGTTCCGTGTGCTGCTGAAGCAAAGTATTTCACATCATGACATGTCACGTCACGTCGTGAATATTACCCCGTCGCGTAGAAATCGACGCTGTTCCGTGTGTTGCTGAAGCAAAGTATTTCACATCATGACATGTCACGTCACGTCATGAATATTACCCCGTCGCGTAGAAATCGACGCTGTTCCGTGTGCTGCTGAAGCAAAGTATTTCACATCATGACATGTCACGTCACGTCGTGAATATTACCCCGTCGCGTAGAAATCGACGCTGTTCCGTGTGCTGCTGAAGCAAAGTATTTCACATCATGACATGTCACGTCACGTCATGAATATTACCCCGTCGCGTAGAAATCGACGCTGTTCCGTGTGTTGCTGAAGCAAAGTATTTCACATCATGACATGTCACGTCACGTCGTGAATATTACCCCGTCGCGTAGAAATCGACGCTGTTCCGTGTGCTGCTGAAGCAAAGTATTTCACATCATGACATGTCACGTCACGTCATGAATATTACCCCGTCGCGTAGAAATCGACGCTGTTCCGTGTGCTGCTGAAGCAAAGTATTTCACATCATGACATGTCACGTCACGTCGTGAATATTACCCCGTCGCGTAGAAATCGACGCTGTTCCGTGTGCTGCTGAAGCAAAGTATTTCACATCATGACATGTCACGTCACGTCGTGAATATTACCCCGTCGCGTAGAAATAGACACTGTTCCGTGCAATTCTGAAGATTAAACTTTTACGTCATGACACGTCACGTCATGTAAATGGGAACATGCTGAAGCAAAAAAAAGTAAAGCGGCCTGTTCAAATTGAAAAAAAAAAAAAAGTAGCAAATGATGATAATGTAATATCACGATTATTAATTTTTCAAACTATATTTTATTGTTCTTAATTTTAGTTTATTATATATGAAATTATGAATTATCTTGTTGATTATTGTATTGATTAAATAAAAAAGTCGCGATTGCATCGCGACGAGCAATAATGGTAATTTCAGGCTCGACATCGAGATGCCTCAAAAACATCGGTATCAATTTTCATGCGATACGCGCTGTACAAAGAGCGTACAATCCTAAACCAGCTTTTTGAGCAACCGTACTTACGAATACTCACAATGTTGTACGACTGTACAGCTGTACAACTGTATGACTGTGCGACTGTACGAGGAACATGGAGAAAGATCTCGTCTTGAAATCTTTACTTTCACGAAACCTCGACTGAGGGTGAAGTTCCATCAAGCGAAAAGTGGCTTTTTTACAGAAATCCGCGACTCTCCGTACCAAATCATACCGCTTATTTTGTTTTTATACGAAAAACAACATTACAAAGAATCTTGCCAATATTCTCCAAAGGTCTTGGAGGTAATACTGGTCGTCGGATGTTCATCTGGGAAGAGTTCACTTCAATTTTCTCTGTTACACTCAACCCACCTCGAGGAGGTGGGTTGGCAAATACATAAAAAAAAAATGTGACACGGTGGACAATTAAGCTACGTGTCAAGATGGAAAACCAACGAAAAATCTTAAGATTTGCACATGACACGAGGTTTCCAAAATACAACTAAAAATAAAAACGAAATTTCGTAACATTCCCTCGTCACGCTATTTTCGGTAACTTTTTTTCGTCACACTATTTCTCTCAAAGGACTTTCGTTATGTTCGAAAATCAAATTCCTAAAAAATGAGCTGGCTTACAGACTAGCGTCTGCAAAAAGTATAAAAGTTATGTCGTATGATTACTTCGTACGCAGGTACATGGTACGCAAGTCAAGATTTGAAGTTAAGTTTGTCGGTGCTAAAAATCTGAAAGATATTCAATATCGGATCGTAGCTTGCGTGGCCGCCAATCAATTTAGAACACGTGGCTTACAGACTCTACATGGTGGAACTTCGACTCAATCGACCCGGTCTGTAGAGTTTGCCGTACAATTACAAAAACGTATGATGGAACTTCACCCTGACGGTGTGGTTACATCAGACGAAAAGTGAGGTTTAATACCATCGTTCAAAAGTAGGTGAAAGTAGGCCCATACAATATGCTTGTTGTATGCAAAACATACAATATGACCTTAAGACCCATATTGTATTGGTCGCAAAATGAAGAAAAATAGTAATAGGGTTGAGTTGCACATCGATCGATAGAGAACTAAACGTCATGTCTAAATTTTGAAAAACATTCGGACAATTTTTTTTTCTGTGAGTTCTGTGGTATTTTTTATTTAAACCGTCAGATTCGGACGATCGGACGGTCATTGATCAAAGTAGCGATCTAAGACGATCACATGAAAAGCCCATAACACAACTCATCCTACACCGTAACAGTTCGCTGAAAAATTTTGTCCGGCGACGTGCGGTGTACTATGATCCTACGTCAGATTCGTACGTTCGTACAAGAGCGTGCACAAATGCACACACATACAGTATGCCTTATTCTACGTGAGTTTTGTGCCAAGTTTAGTGCGCCTACCAAAGGCCTAACATAAAAACTAGTGTTGTGTATCGGGAAAAAAATTATCGCGATAACACCGATACCGATGGTTATCGGTTATCGAACGATCAGCGGTCCCGATATATTTGTACTTTCTGTACTTTTTGTCTGGAGTGCTTTCTGTCTGGTAAACTGAACAGTAAATTTACGAGAAATGTACGGTTTTTTACGGGAAATGTACGGAATTTGACGAAAAAATACGTTGCACTTTGTAGTACTTTTTGGGCGGTTAACTGAACACAAATTTTACGGGAACGTACGGAATTGTACCGATAAACTGATTATCATGGAACGGTAAAAAGACGACGGACACAAAGTACAACGGATGCAAAATAACATTATGCGCGCCGCCGGAATCGAATGGACGACATTTAATGAGAAAATACGAGCGGACGGTCAGCCTGAGCGCTTACATCTCGGAATGGCTTTTTTGGCGGCTTTTGCCAAAAAAGCCGACGGATTGACACGTGGCAGGTTTCAAGTGGATCTCACAAAATAAAGGGATAAAGCCACGGCGTCGGATGTGAAAGGTACATCGTTTTAACTAGAGCCGTACTAAAGGCGTACACATCTTATGCCAGCAACTGTACTTTCGGCTTGTACAAATGATCTAATTGGTAGGTACCTCAGGGGTTGTGAGTAGGGCGCGTCGGGGGAATAAGACGTACAGTTGAGTGTACATGCCGTACATTTATCCGTACGACTCGTACTGTTATCGCCTATAGTTATCGTGATCGGCATTATCGCTGATAAGTAGCCGATATTATCGGCATCTTATCGGCGATAAAACCGATAGGGATATATCGTACCAATAAATCGATTACCGTGTCCCCGAAAAAAGGCCCATATCGATTATCGACAAATCCTTACCGATACACAACACTAATAAAAACGCCTACTTTTGAACTGTTTAATACTGAATTTTTTAATTGCTCGTACCATGCCGTACTATATATTCGTGAGTTTCTTGAAAACAACATTACAGAAAATTAGATTACGATTCTCCAATTATCCGGGAGAAGATATCGACCGTCCGATTACATTTTGGTTCTTCATCTGCATAGCAATCGCTCCATCCGCCTTTGTAATGGCGAGCCCACCTCGCGGAGGTGAGTTCACCATTACATAACCTGTCAAATCGCTACACTTGGACGATAGACACGTGCGTCGATGAAAAATGAAAATTTTCACACGTCCCAAAAGTCACGTGCCTTCGGACAAGGTGACCGTAAAATATTTGCCGAAAAGAAATACGGTTTTTTCCTGAGTTAGCTGAGTGAAGGAGATCTCTGAGGTACATTGATGCGGTACACCGCCAATCGCTATTAGCGTAGAAGTTTCTTTAGCGTACATGAATAATTACTATGGTTTACGCAAATTAAGAATTTGAAAATTTTGAAAAAAAACATACATTCTAATTGTTTAATAATTATAATTTGGGTCTTTGAAAAAATTAAATGTCGGTCGCAAACATGCTTACATAAATATAGGTATTTGTACAAAATCTGACAAATCGTACACAAATCGTACGTTCACACAGTCGAAACGTGGTTGTTCGACGAATATGTGCGAACGTCATATTTGACAGCCCGATTTGATCCCATTTTTAGACCGCACATTCTCATGCGTCCGCAGCTACTAAACATAATGAATTGTTTTTTTTTTTCGCTTAAAAAGGTACGTTTTTGTACGGTCTGAATCTGACCGTACGCCACACTATTTAAAAGATGACGTACTTTCGTTTTGTAAGGTACGTGGAAAATAACCCTAAATGGCGTACAGAAAAAAATAGAATAAGCTACGCTATTGGAGAATTAAAAAAAAAAAAGCGGGACGGAACTAGCGTACTCTACGCTAATAGCGATTGGCGGTGTACAGAACACTTGCGAAGTACACGTACGCAATACGCAAGTACGGATTTCCATACTAAAATGGTCGGTTTTGAAATCTTTGACGATTTTAGAGATTTGATCGTCAACTTACGTGGAACCACTTAAATCAGAACACGTATGTAAATACTTATTTGCAGACGTTACGCGACGTAACCGAGGCCTCTGAAATATAAATGTTTTGCTGTCCGTACTATTACAGAGACCTCCTGATGGAACCAACTAACCATACTCTCTAGAGTCGAAACAATTTTTTTGAAAAACATTTTGACACTCGCCATTCGTGTAGAACGCCGACACTTTTTCGAACGCACGGAACATCACCGCAGTATAGGGTCGCAACACGAAACGCACGAACGATATAATGGAGGCGCAGTGTCTTATTGGCTACAAAATGCGAAAAAGACACGTCCGTACTGTCATGAAGCTGCTTCTGGTACAATTATTTGTCGTGTCTGTGTGCTGTACGGTCTAGCACCACTCTAAAACCAGAACTTATGTAACTATATAAGCAACTGATGAGCTTGGAAAGTCTATCACTCCAGCAGCTCCCAGTAGAAACTTCCTTGCAGGCTTCCAGGAGTCACTTATATCCTGCAGCTAACCAGTTCCAGCAATCTCATTTCCAGCCACTGACCAGCTGATACTGCCAGACATTATTACCTTCTGCAATCAACTTCTAATCATCCTTTCAAGTAACTGACAGCTGATACAGCCAGAGAGTCGAAACTTTTTGCAATCATCTTCTAATCATCTTTCTTTCAAGTAACTGACCAGTTGATACGGCAGAGGTTCAGCAGTTCTGTTTCATATTGTAGCAGGAGGATCAGCAGTTGCAAGAGCTTTATTTAACGTGCTTTCCAGCAATGGCTTTTGAATATTTGGACAAAGGCGGCTATGCTATTCTCTACACTGTATTTGGAATATTCCTTGCCTCTGCATTAGGAATGGCTTTTCTTTCCTATCGTCGTCCAAATTCAAGTCCTCTTGATCAGCGGCTTCATTACTGTAAGTTTTTGGCAAAGGTCTTGTGAAGAAATACAGCTAAAGTGGAAAGTGGAAAGATTGGTATGAAAATGCACTTAGAATAATAAACCAAAATAATTGAAACATGCTGTGAAATGCTTTCATGTAAGAAAATAGTCCTTTCTGTGAATGCTAGGTAGTAATGTGGTTTTTTGTAACGGAGTAAGTCACTCCGACTCCAAGTTTAGCCACCTTTAGCTTTAGAGTTGATTTTTCTTACAGCATTTCTAATCAATATTGCTTGAAACGGTTTATGTTTTTTAATATAATTCCTGGTCTTTTTCTGTTTTCTGGCAATCAGATGTGACATATGCAATTATGGCTATCGCTACACTCTCCTACTTCACCATGGTTAGTTCCTCCCTTTGAAGTCTCGTTACTATTTCATGTTGCTGATCTCTTCTGTCAAGTTTTCAAAATTTGAAATGTTACTAGGTGGTAGAAAGCACACTGCTTTAAAATTTTAGGCTGATGACCATAAGTAACGTGCCAGGATGTTTTGTATTTTTAATTTGAGCCAGATTCGACTGGAGTCAAAATTGCTAGATTATATTCTTCATAGTTTTTACCTCGCAGTTTTAAACGTCATTTCATCTTGTCAAATTTTATCTATTAGTGCTGCTTCTTACTCTTATCCCAGCTCCTTAAACAAAAATGTTTGGTTGTTTTTATTGACCACAATTCTACAGCCAAAACAGGATATTTATTAGTGTTGTTTGATAAGTCAGTTTGTCGTTGGCATGGAAACATAAGTGCTAGCCAAAATTAGTTCCATACCTTCCGCGTAAGTGTCAATGTGATAAATGTCTACTTGCCACTGCTTGTCGCTTTAAGTTGATTTGAAAAATATCTCGTTCTTCGTGAGGTTTGCGGCAATTTTTTTTAACTGGTACTGAAGCTGAAGTTACAATTTTGAAACTGGTGCAGGCAACAGGTGGCGGTTCCACACTGGTTCTCGTGGAAGGAACGACATATCGTGAACTTCATTATGCCCGATATGTGGATTGGCTCCTTACTACGCCACTTCTCCTCTTAGATCTTGTTCTCTTGGGCATTCCTACATTCGAGCACACGGCTCGTATCATCTTCTATGATGTTCTCATGATCTTAACTGGTCTTTTTGGAGCACTTGCTGTCGGCTGGAGCAGATGGGGATGGTATTCATTCGGTTGTTTGTTCATGGTGTTAATCTTCTGGGACCTTGCCTTTTCTATTCGTCGCCAAGTGAATGCAAGGAGCAGCGCAATGGGTGAGAATGAATGGCAACATAGAATGCATGTCTGTTTCCAGAGCACACCTTCACTGTTTGTGGGAAAGTATTTAGGTTCTTTTGAATGCAATCGCTTTGTCTCCCCTTTTCCGTTTCTGGCCATGTGCTTCAATCTTTATACAAAATCTCCCGCCAAGATTTTAAATTCGTCTGGTATCCTTTTACAAATGTGTACGGTTCGCAATAAGTACGGAACGCTATATGTAGTGTCAAGTTGTCAACATACTATGCTCATATTTTATCCGGAGAATCTGTATAATATATACTCCTATTATGGGACACAATTGCATAGTACAAGCGTTTAAATGTACTGATTTTGTTTTGGTTGATCCTACGGTTTAGGTGGATTGTACGTCGGCCTGGCGTCGCTGCTGATCTTCGTCTGGCTGCTGTACCCTGTGGTCTGGGCCTTTGGAGAGGGTTCAAACACAATTAGTGTGGACGCTGAAGTGGCCTGCTATGGCATATTGGACATCCTTGCCAAAGTGGTGTTTGGCTGGACTCTGATTTTGCGGCTCGGAGGAAGTTCGGTTGCTCCCTCGGGAAAGGCAGAGTGAGTAGTATTTCAGTGAACTAAAACCGTTCCATAAGTATTGGAGTAAGAACATCTTAATATTAATGCATTTACTGTCAAATAATAGTAATTTAGAGTTGTCCACTTCTTGAACAAGTGTTTATTAGCTCCACAATATGGTTTCTGGTTAAAAAAATCCACGACTGAACTTGTGGTGTGAACTGACATGAGGGATTTTTTTTTTTCTGTTTTTTAGCATGTATTTTTTTTTTTGGACCCAGGAGAATGCTTATTTTATGATTGCTCTGATTTCATTTTTTTTTTTTGGCGTAACACTCAAATGTTGGTACTCAAAGAGTTATTAATTTTCGAGCTTCTGACATTTCTTTTTCCTTTTTTTTGGGCAGGTCTTCTGAAGACCCTTGAGCTAGTTTTCCAGACAACATTATCTGTACAGATTGGTTTTCCAATAAACCATGATGCTAAGATTCGTTGATGGTTGAATTTTGGATAGATAGACATTCTGAAAACAGTTCCTTTCAAAAACCCGGCAATCATCGGAAATTTGTATAGAAATGACATTTTTTTAGTCTTGCAGATGTTTATACCCTTCTCCATTTATGATCATAGAGACTAGTTGAGATTACAGAAAGTGTAGGTTTGTAAATGTAGGTTTGTAAATGTAAGACAAAGGCCCTAGAGTGATGACTAGGAAGGAAGGAATGAAAGAAGGAAGTTAGTTGTTGAATCAAAATTGTAAATTGAGGGCCGCTATTTGATTTTCTATTGGTAGGGAGTCAATATGCAGATTTACATGGGCAACAGCCTTAATAGAATTAGAAAGCTTTCCTGCTTAAGCTGCTACAGAAGTTAGTGTTTATTGTCAGATGGTCTTGAGCCATTTTTGCAACTTTGAAAATTGATCAATATTTAAGGATACGACTTGATGAATTATAAAACTTGATAAACTATTTGCAATGGGATTATGTTCCATCTCTCTTATTGCAAGATAAGTTTGAAATTGGCATATGTAATGACAAGACTTGATAGATTATAAGACTTGATAAAAACTATTTGCAAACAACGCTATGGAATTTATTTATTGCAAGATCTTGGTTCTAAAAATTACACCGCTCATCGTTATTAGTGTTAATAACTCTAATTCTGTCGCCATTTTTTTGGCCAAAAATCAGAAAATAGAGTTAAACAACATTATTTAAGGAAGTGGACTACTATCTGCCACGTCTCCTTGCACTAAATTAGTATTATTAATTCTAGTTTGGCATTAATACTAATAAATCTTTAACGCTAATAACGATAAGCATCTCCCTTCTTTAAATCCATTGGAGTAGTACAACTATTTGCCTTATCCATTTGGAATTTTTTAGCATATTTCCCATTGAGTTAGTCTGATTATTTTCTTCTCTCTATCCCTCTCTATTTGAAATCCCAAAATATATTTTGCTTCTCCCAAATCCTTCATCTCAAATCTAGTCTTTAGATCCTTTTTCAGTTTATTAATTTTTTCCATTGATTTCCTTAAAACAAACAAATCATCAACATAAATTGCAATGAAAATTATACATTTCTCATCCTCGAATAGATAAATGGAATGATCCAAACTGATCCGGACATATCCTAGATTTGTCAAGAAATCATCCAGTTTCTTGTTCCACTGGCGAGGAGCCTGTTTCAGCCCATAAAGTGACTTTATCAATCGACACACCTTGCTTTCTTCTCCTTCCTGCACAAAACCTTCCGGTTGTCGCATGAAGATCTCTTCTTGGAATTCTCCGTGGAAGAAGGAAAGATCTCTTCTTCAAACTCTCCGTGGAAGAAGGTTGTTTTGATGTCCATCTGGTGCACTTCCATGTCTTCCGCTGCCGCAAACCTAAGTAGGATTCGGACGGATGGAAATCTAACCACCGAAGCGAAGGTCTCCTCATAATCGATCCTTTCCTTCTGTGTGAATCCTTTGGCCACTACTTTGGCCTTGTACCGCTCGATACTGTTATATGGGTTAAGTTTTAGCTTAATTTCCCACTTGCATTCAATCAGTTTTTCGTCAGGGAGACTGTACAGCAGCTCCCATGTATTTGCTTCCATAGTATTTGCTTTCATCACTAATAACTGTAAACCATCTGCTCCTTTCTAGACTATTAATTGCTTCCAAATAGCTTTGAAGTTCACTCAAATGTGACAGCTTAGTTACCTTATTATTAGTTTGTCTTTCTGAAGTCTTTTGATGCTTCTTCTTCTTCCTTCAAAATATGATGCCGGAATGGAGGGTTATCTCAGATTTCTCTGAATGACTTTATCTTCTCCCCTATCTATAAAGTCCATTTCCAGGCTTTGATCGTCCTTTTCCTCGTGTTGGAATGGGGACTGTGGCTCCAAAAGTGAGTCATTCTCGGTCACAAATTTGTTTTTATGTGCAACTTCCGGCTGAACCGAAGTTCTGTTAGAAGAATCTGAAGAATCTGAATCTAACTCACTCTCGAATTGAATTCTAATTCTGACTGGTTTAGTATATTTAAAGGGATCTACTGACTTTCCTTCATCCATATCAACCAAGTTTTTCACTAGGATGATATCTTCTTTCCTAAGATCATAAACTCTATATCCCTTTACATCTTCACCATATCCGTGTAGATACCCGGACTTTCCTCTTGCATCTAACTTCCAATCAGATTTTTCTGAAGTTAGACTAAAAACTTGACTTCCGAACACTTTTAAGTGTGATACATCAGGTTTTCTCCCGGTCCATCTTTCATATGGTGTTTGACCTTTCACCGCCGAGGTAAAAACTCTATCTTTAAGGTAATTAGCACAGTTCTTAGCTTCTTCCCATAAGCATTTTCTTATCTTTTTATCTAATATCATGCTACGGGCACTATCACTTAACGTCCGATTTAATCTCTCCGCTACACCGTTTTGTTCCGGATTATTTGGGAGAGTCTTTTGGTGTTGAACTCTCCCTCTTTCATAAAATCCTAAAATAGATTAGAAGTGTATTCCCCCCTATTATCACTCCTCACTCTCTTTATAGGTGTCTCATAAAGCTTCTCACTCCATGCTTTATACTCTTTAAAGTAAACTTGTGCTTCAGATATATTTTTCAAGAAATATACTCTAGATAACCTAGACAAGTCATCAGTAATAGAAAGCATTAATCTCTTTCCTCCAACAATGGCACCTTGGTCGGTCCCCATACGTTAGTATGTACCATATCTAGGACTTTATAGGTTGCAATTTTTGGGAAAGGTAGTATGTGGGCCTTACCATAAGTACATCCACTACAGTCATCTAAGGTATCATTATCCCCAAATTGTATTCCCTCAACTACCCCCATCTTTTTCATTTCTTTTAGTCTATCTAAATACACATGCCCAAATTGTTTATGCCAAATCATCAAGTCATTTACACCAGCATAGCAAACTCTCGTCGTTCCAATTACTCAAATTCAGCCTAGACATTCCTTAGCTACCCTTTTCAGCTGTGAATTATACTTCATCCTCATAGCTAGTTGTAAAGACTCTTTTCCTCGTGCTAGTCTCAAAACCTTTATCATCTAAAACGGACGTAGAGATAAGTTTTTAATTCATCTGTGGAATAAAAAGGACATCCGAAAAAGTGACTATTGATGTTTTACATTCAACGAAAACTCTCAGTTCCACAGATCCCACTAAGCTAGTGGTTACTACACTCCCATCCCCATGCTCTATCTCTACTGTAGGGATCTTTCTTATTTTAGTAAACATCCGTTTCTCTCTACACATATACATAGAGGCCCCTGAGTGAGTAATCCTACCTTCTTCGGGAGCTTTTTTGACCTTGCCGAAAGCACAGTTTTGCTTCCTTGGAATCTCCGGCTCGGCTTTCACCTCCAACTCCTCGTTTAGGAGAAGTTATCTATCATCATTAGAATCCTATCTCGTGACTTGTGTTGCCAAAAGCGTCTTCTTCTTTCTTCTGGCTAATCCTCCGATCTGCCCCACTTTCAGTCTTTGCTCTATCAGTCTAATACACTCCGCTATGTAATGTCCCGACTTCTTACAAAAGTGACAAAGCCCGTTTAGAGGCCTAGATCCAGATCCAGCAGATCGGATTCCTCTTCCTCCTCCACCAAATTTTCCATAAGGATACTTGGAATTGTTATTTGTCTAGTGAGTCCCAACAGCCAATGCTTGAATACACTTTCCTCCTCTCTAAATCACTATCTTACTTTCCCGAACCTAAATATTCCTTACAACGGAGTTCTAGATCCATCGATGATTCTCATAATCATATGGCAGTTTCATCAGCAAACTATCCACCTTTCTTTTCTCAGTCTCCTCTTTTCCATCTCTCCCCAACTCCCTAAATAATCCGGATAAATCATTGCAAAATTAAAGCATCTTTCCTCCTTTGTAAAAATATGCTTGCAGCTTCTGATCAGCCAGGTGTTGTTGTTGAATTGTTCCACTCCTGTAAACATTTACAAACGCCTCCCACAAATAGACCCTCTTGTCAACATTTGGGTGAGGGGTAGCAACTGCTTGAGTGCCTCCCACAAATAGACCCTCTTGTCAACATTTGGGTGAGGGGTAGCTTCAGTAAGACGCTTGAGAATAAAATGAGTTGTCATTCTGTTATTAAAATCCCATATTACAGTATCATTCGCCTTTGTTTTTGGAACAACCCCAAACCCCTACTGGTAGGGATCTAGTACATATCAGTGCTATAGATGTGAGTTTTTCCTTCCCATTCGCTTTTCTTTTGTCCAACATGATGCTCTCTCAATATTCATATATTACTTCTGCCTCCACATCCTCTTGAAAAGCAAGTTCCTCCTAACCTAGTGGAATTCCCATATTTTGCAGATGGTCGCCTCACATGACCATTAACAATGCCCCACGGATGTTTTTCAAAAAGAGCACTTCTCATCATAGTTTCCAAGTATATGAACCACCCTCCATTAAAAATGGGCACCCTAGAGGGTGGGCCCATAATAGTAATTCTGTGACCTCCATTGGCCCACACAATATTCAGCTTATATGAAGCCTCTATGATAAAAATTTTCCCTTCCGACTTTCAGATCAAATAAAGGCTCCACGCTTAGACAAGAGTTTGGATAAACCCCACCCCAGTGAGAACCCGACTCCCTTGAGTCAGACGCAAAAAGAATCACTGAATTTGCTCCCTTGAGTAGTTAGTTATGAGTGGCCAAATATAACCTATTTATATATAAGGTCACCGAGAGAGAGGCGCCTCAAAAACATAAGTCCCTAAAACTCTACTCACAGCTACCTACTACTAAACCCTATACGAATGAGAGGACTATACAATACAAGAAAGTACAATGGTCTATGTTATTATTGTACGGCCATTGTACGACATGGCCTTCTAGTCGATGATCGGGAGCCATGGTTTCTCGTCCCGTCTTTTCCGGTGGCCAATGATATCCTGCCACGTGGCATTGCGTGATATTGTCCCCAATAGCCGCCAAAAGTTCATTACGGGTTGATGGTTGAAATGAGAACCGCCCGATCGCGTTAATTTAAAGAGTCAGATTAGCGTCCGTGCATTTCAACAATTTATATGTACAACTTCCGTAATTTCCGTAAAATGAATTAACCGCCACGGTACTGTTTAAATAACTATCACACCCTATCACACCCCAACAATATAAACTTCGTTGCTCGCATGGGGGAAAACAAACTGTTGCGCATGATTTGGTGCGTGATGCCATTGGCGCTGAGGTAGGCTACATCGTCAAACGTGAGGTTTTTAATATACTCCCACCTCGGCCCAATCTAAGGGTTGTCGAAGCCCTCGAGTTGACATGGTTTTTATTCATGGTGTGCTGGGAGGACGCTCGGCGATGTGGTCCTCACGGATCTAACTAGGACACACATATCATCTCGCGCGGATTCACATACAGGTGTGGCGGCTCGAGACGCTGCGGCTACAAAGGAAATATACTACGCTCACCGAGACCCGTTGGACCAGTTTGTCCAATTTGCAGTAGAGATTTTATATCTTTGGACAAGTCTTTCGATGACTTCCTTCGCCAATGTGCACGAAAAACGTTTGAATCTTGGGGTCTGGAGAGTCCTCCACCGTGACCTTTGGTTGTTTTCTATCGTTAACGTGTCTCAATTGCACTTAAGCAGGCGCATGTTGCAGCACTCGTTCGTCGTAGCACACTAGACGTGGTCTTTCTGACCTTTATCATTCGATGGGGATTTTTGACTTTGCTTTGTCTTTTTAAGATTGTTCTCGTTTCTTGGTTTTGTTTTGTTATGGTCTCAATCTGGCGGATGTTTTACTTTTTTGAATCTGATCAGATAGGTATTTGTTCAATTCCAGGCGTTGGTGCCTCTAGTACCTACACTTGGCCCAGGGAACCACCTTCCAGTCTTTCTGGTGCAGATCACACGATGCTGCTTGCTCACGACGTTGTACGCGGACGAATTCACGTTAACTCTGTGCAATTGCTATCTTTTGTTGGTTTCCAGTGCCACCTCCTGAGAG
>JBBHKE010002598.1:0-57319 GCA_037447655.1 Zygnema cylindricum | reverse complement strand
GGAGGGGGAGGGGGGAGGGAGAGGGGGGAGGGAGAGGGGGGGGAGAGCAGGAGGGGGAGGGGGGGGGAGGGGGAGAGGAGAGGGGGAGAGTGAGAGTGAGGGATGCCTTCTCTTGGGTTTGCCAGAATTGGTGCAAATTTTGAGGTTTTGGCATATCTTGGTTTCATTTTGAGTCCAAGCTTCTTCTTTTTTTTCCTTTTTTTATTATTTTTGAAGGTTGGGAGGACGAAGGCGATTGCCTATTTGGAATCTATTATTGCACTTTTTGTTTCTATGTTTTCCTTTTGAAGTTTCAATGTCAGTCACAGAGTGTCGGTTTCAGTTAAAGTTATAGTTTCAGTTTCTTTTTCATTTTCAGTTTCAGTTCCGGTGCCTATCCAGTTTCGGTTGCAGTTTCGGCTTCAGTTTCAGTTTCAGTTTCAGTTTCAATTTCAATTTCAGTTCATGTTTAGCTTTAGTTCCAGTCTTAGTTTCCGTTCCAGTTTCAGTTTTCAGTTTCGATTCAGTTTCATTTGCATTTTCAGTTCAGTTGCTGTCCAAGTTCCCGTTTCAGTTTCACTTTCAGTTTCGGTTCCAGTTCAGTTTTTGTTTCAGTTTCAGTGTCAATTTCCAGATTTTCACTCTTCACTTTTCTGATAATGATTTGTTTTTCGATTTCACTTTCGATTTAGATTTCAATGTTAACATCAGTTTATTCGGTCTTGATTTTGACTTCATTTTCAATTTGGACTTTGATTTCAATTTAAATTTTATTTTAATCTCAATTTAACTCAAATTTAATTCAAATTCTAGTTCCAATACTAACTTCAGTTTCCGTTTCGATTTCCGTCTCAGCAATTTTTTCCTCGTTTCACCCTTTTTTTTTCTTATCGATTTTCTTTTTTCCATTTTTCTTTTAAATCCACAGATGGACAGTTGCGACGTGGCAACCGTACTTCCTCACGATCGTCCTTTCTGTCTATCCAATCAAATTCCTTGTTTTCTTCCCAACGATTTATCATCCACTCATCATTTGACACCTGGCAATAGGTCATCGACAGTCATCGAAGAATCGGAAGACTCGCTCTTTTTGTCTCCTAGTGAAATAAACGACGAGGCTATTTTGTTTGCTAGCGGAACAAGCGACAAGGATATTATGTATTCTAGTGGAAGAAACAACGAGGTTTCTTTGTCGTCTAGTGGAGAAATCGACGAGGTTTTTTTGTCTTCTAGTGGATCGTCTTTCAACTCTAATACGGATTTTTTGGACGGACCTTCGACTCCTCCGGAAGAGTCGAGAACTCCAATATGGAGGAGAGAGGAGGAGGAGAGAAGGGAAAGCCACAATTCTATCTTATGTGCGATTTGTATGGAAGAATCGAGAATCGTCGATTATATCGTCAAGCCTTGTAATCATACCGTTTGTCGTATATGTGCCGGGAAATTGTTAGGGGATAGTTGTCCCTTCTGTCGAGAACTTGTGGTTGGTTTCGAAAAGTTTTTCTTGGTCGGTATCGCCAGAGAGTAGGACAAAAGTAGAGTAGGACAAAAGAGAGGATAAGACACAGAGCATAGGACAAAAGGGTGTATGAAGAAATAAAGTATGACAAAAGAGAAGGACGAAAACGTCAACGTCGATTTGTTTTAATTCTTTTTGTTCATATTGTAAATTTTTTTATCCTTTTTACAGGTTTTTTTTCTTTTGTTAGCTTTTGGGTTGTGAGAGAGTAGGATAAAAGAGTCAAGGACTGTTTGTTTTATTTTTTGTTTAATAATTCAAAGTTTTCTGGTGTATTTTTGTAGGGTGTTTTTCTTTTTCTTTTGTACTCTTCGTAATCTCTTAGGATGGATAGATGTTATGAACAAAGTATTTTTTTAGCAATAAACGACAAATTGATGCCTTTTTTGTTTTTGTTGGGGAATTGTGATTGGAACTTTTTTTTTTGCGAAAGACTTAATTAGAGAATTGCTAGAATATAAAAACTTGAGTTTAATGTTTGTCCTTTTCAGTCCAAATTTTTCATTGTTCAAAAAACATTTGCAAGATCTTTTTTTTTTATTTCTTACACAGAATCTAGAGTTTCCATGCTCCTTTTTCTTGTTCCATTTCTGTTACAGTTACTACTTTCTGTTAAATTTAACACTAACATATGATTTTTACAAACAATAAACATATATTATACTTAAGAGAGTAGAAATGGCTTGAAAAAACAAAGGTAAGCCAAAGAAAGTAAACACCAAAAAATTACACAGGTGGTGATGTAAATTTAAGACAATTTTTTGATACCCAATACAATCCCTCTCCCTTCCTCTCTGCCTCCCCCTCTCCTTCCCCTTCCCCAATTGCTCCCCAATAATAGTCCAATTTACTTTTGCTCTATGCTTGCGGTTGGGTTTGCCTCACCCTCCGCTTTTACGGGGGGGCTCAGTGCGTTTGCAACCAACCCATTGATGATGAGGGAATCCATTTAAGCTTTGTTGCTCGCATTGGGGGAAACGAACTGTCGCGCATGATTTGGTGCATGGTGCCATTACTGCCATTGCTGCCATTGGCGCCAAGGCAGACTACATCGACAAACGTGAGGTTTTTAATACACTTCCACCTCGGCCCCAATCTAAGGGTTGTCAGAGCCTTCAGGTTGACTTGGTTTTTCTTCATGGTGTTGGGAGGACGCTCGGCGATGTGGTCCTCACGGATCCGACTGGGACACATTTCATCTCACGCGGATTCGCTTATAGGTGTGGCGGCTCGGCACGCTATGGCTACAATGGAAAGAAACTATGCTCACCGAGACCCGTCGGACCAGTTTGTCCCATTTGCAGTGGGGATTTTGGATCTTTGGACAAGTCTTTCGATGACTTCTTTCGCTAGTGTGCACGAAAAACGTTTGAATCCCGGGGTCCGAAGAGTCCTCCACCGAGACTTCTAATTGCGTTCTATCGTCAATGTGTCTCAATTGCAATTCAACAGGCGCAAGATGTAGCTCTCTTTTGGCGTAGCATACTAGCTGATGACAGACGGGGTCTTCCTGACCTTCTACCAAGGGACCCGGTTCACATCCATAATCGACCCGGTTCACATCCATAATCTCTGTGGACCTTAGTTTGTTTATGGGTGGACTAGTCTAGGTTTTTTCATTTTGTAGGCCGTCTAACTCTAGTATTGTTTTGTTTTGGTTCTTTGCTCTTGTTAGAATTTTTCTGTTTCGTTTCAGTTTTTAGGGGTAGCTTACTATCTTGTGACTCTTGTAGTCTCCAATTTTTTTTTCAATTTTACCCCTTTTGTCACAAATGGTTTTAGTAACGCAAATTTTGAAATAAAGACTTTACTTTGAACCGCATAACATCAATATTGAAACCTAACTCAACAAACTTCACATTGAACTGAAAACGTGAAGTAACCACGTGAAAAAGAAACCTGAAGTAACCACGTGAAAAAGAAACTACAAAAAGAAACTACAGTGCAGTACTTGAAACGAAACTACACAGCCCATAGTTATTAGTGTTAAAGAAAAAATAGGGTAAATGTGAAATTAGAATTAATAGTACTAATTTAGTGCAAGGTGATGTAGAAATTAATGGTTTTAAGTATTTTCTAGGTCTGAATAGAAATAAAGAAGCCGAGGCAGTCTACCTCTAACTTCTCTCTCCAACTCTCAAACTTGTCGCAGTCACTGAGAAATTGGAGAGACAAGACATAGACGGGAATTTGAACTATAGACCGATTTGCCTTACTCCCGATTCCACCAATGTCCTAACAATTACTTAAATCGTGTCAACCTTGTGGATAGTTAAAATATGCTCTCTATTAACTTGCAATTGTCTATCTGTACTTTCTATCTGTATCTTGCTGCTATTCAGCCTATTTCCATAGAGGAGCGAAATTCCCTCGATCCTCAAATCAGTTTTTTGGATAACGGGAAGGGTGCATTGTTGATCAATGGTATAGCCCCTTCCCTGCCTCTCATGGATACGGGTGCAAAGCCGGTGATATTGGGCTCTATCTTTGCACTCAAGCTTGGTCTAACTCCGGACAAACTTTAGTCCACTTCTACTCGCTTGTTAACATCAGCGGGTACAACCGAGCTAGTCTTAGGAATCACTAAGGAACTGCTCATTTTCAGGTTACAGAACGGAACAGCCACAGACTTTGTTGAGATCTCGGTTCACGCTCTGGTCATTAAATGTAGCGACTATGAATGCCTAGTGGAACAGGACGTTATATTTCGTGTAGGGGGTGGAGTTGACATGCATGATCAGACATTTGCTTATAGGCCCACTAACTTCCCAGAACGCAAAATCTGCATTCCGCTAATTTCCGCTAGGAAGTCCATGTCTGTTATGGCATATTCCGCCACATCCATACCTGCATTTTTAGGGAATTCGGTGGGGGCCGAAATATTTCATTCATTGTCAACAGAAGAAACTATGCCAGATAGTTCTTACTTACCAAAAAATTTCAGTGACCCAGGTTTTCTTATAAATACGAGGGAATTTGACCGAATCTATAACTAAACCTTATCAATTCCACTTTCTCCGGTCTCTCCTACAATCCCAGTCCCTACAAACTCTTCTGTGTTTCTTCCCATTAATTAGAATCTGGTCCAATTGAAACCTCATCCAAATAGATGGGTGATTTTGGACCTCTTCGCTGCAATAGGCACTTCCCTCCTAGCATGTTTGCGGAATGGATTATTAATCCGATTTTATTATTCGGTTGAGATTGATCCGTTAGCATGGAAAGCACAATTACATCACTGTAATCTGTTGCATTCCCAATACCCGCATTTGTTACCAAAATCTGCATACGAGCGTATGCATACTGCTCTCCCACAAGACATTAGGATTGTGGGCAACCATCACTTACTGGAGATTGGTCCAATCGATCTAGTTTTCGGCGGATGGGAGTGCCAGGGAATTTCTCCGGCCTGGAAAGGTCTCGGATTAGCCGATCCCCGCACCAAATTATTTTTTGAATTGGTTCGCATCCTGCATTTTTTACAAACTTTAGATCATCATATGGGGTATATCTTGGAAAACGTGGCAGCCTATAATGATCCAAGACCTACAATCTTGGCTAATTATCAACGGATCGAACAATTAATTGGTCCGCCTCTTATTATTGACGCTGCTCGCCATGGTTCACTAGCACACCGGGTTTGCTCCAAATGGATGCACCTGATCGATATTAGTCGACTCCGTGAGGCCAATTTGTCAGTTCGTCCTCCTCCTACAAACATTCAGGCTGCCCTTCTTCTTTTCCATTAGGCGCAGCCTTGCATTCAAAATGACTATCCCCCTAATTTCATTGTTAATGTCCCGAGTCAACCTCTTTAGGTGCTTCCTACCTTAGTTTTTACCCACATTCACATGCATTCTCTAATGAAAGTCCTGGCATGCTCCCAAACATTCATACCGGTGAGCTCGAAGAGCCTACCTCTACAGAACGAGAACATCTCATGCATTTCATTCCTGGCACTACAGTGGCTCTTGGTCTTACAGAACGTCAAAAATGCACTTTATTAGGTCGTGTCATGGACCCTCTGTCTTTGAGTTTTGTTTTAGGTCTTGGGTTTGCAGCTGGTCGCCACTCTCAGCTGCATCCGTCTCAACCAGCTGGGGGGGGGAATACATCAAGAAAATCTTTCCATCGTACTCTCCAAGGGACCACATTTCAATTTTTCCTATTTCTTTCTCCAATTCCACCAGTTCCGCAAATCTCTATCTACGATTTCCTCAATTTTAGCCATATGCCTTCGTCTATGCTTGCATACACGGTTGTCCAGTCTGCAAGTTTCATGCATATTCCACCCACTCCTCATTGGGGTGCTGCTTTTCGAACACGTAGTTGGAATCATTCGGTTAATTGCCTTAAAAAGTCACATGTAGCTTACGAGTTAGGTCAAACTCTTATCGTAGGTGAGTAGTTAGCCTTTGCACAAGCTATGGAAGCTATGACAACCGAAAAATCCCGATGCTCCTAAATGGAAATTCGGCACCAATCTAACAAAGACCGAACAAGAGTTACTGAATGACGTAGTTTTACGAAATGTCGATGCCTTTGCCTTTTCTATGAACGATTTGGGTCGTCACACCGCTTATAAGATGTCGATAGATCTCCAAGATGACCGCCCGATATTTAAACCGAAACATCGTTTGTCTGAAACTGAATGGGAAATGGTAGACAAGCGATGTGTTCAACTAGAGGAAGTTGGCCTAATTTATCGGTGGGAAATGGTAGACAAGCGATGTGCTCAACTAGAGGAAGTTGGCCTAATTTATCGGTCAGACTCCATATTTGCAGCTCCCACTGTCATGCCTCGGAAAAAGGATTCCGAGGGTAAATTTACTGAACGTCGAATGTGTGGTGACTATCGTGAACTAAATGCTAGAACAGTTCAAGATCGTCAGCCCATGCCTCTTGCCGAAGAAATATTTGATCACGTAGGCGGAGCAAAGTATTTTAGTATCCTTGACCTCCGTCAGGGATTCAATCAAATTGAGATAGAGGAAAAAGACCGGCATAAAACTGCCTTTTGGGGGAGCGACGGCCGATGAGAATGGGCCGTAATGCAATTCGGACTGAAAAATGCTCCGACAGTATTTCAAAAAGTCATGGACTCCGTTCTTGGAGGTTGTAAGTTTGCTAGATGTTACATCGATAACCTCATCATTGCCTTGGCTACTATGGAAGAGCACGCTGCTCAGATCGAATAGGTATTGACTGAGTTAAAAAAGGTCGGATTAAAATGTCATCCAACGAAATGCACTTTTGGAGTCGAGGGAGTGCCTTACCTCGGCCATTTTATCTCGGCTGAGGGGATCACTCCTCTCGAAGCAAAGGTAGAGGCAATCAGTAAATTCCCTGCTCCCACGGACCTCACAAGTCTGCGAGCCTTTCTCGGACTTGCTAATTATTATCGCAGGTTTGTATCTAATTTTAGCACCATCGCATCTATGTTAAACGACCTTCTCATGAAAGAAGTGGCGTTTATATGGGGTCCCGATCAGATTTCCGCATTTCAAAAATTAAAAACCACCTTATCGAGTGCTCCAATTCTTCATCCTCGTAGTCACAAACTCCCTCATTCGGATTGTGGGCAACCATCACTTACTGGAGATTGGTCCAATCGATCTAGTTTTTGGCGAATGGGCTCGATTTAGAGCTTTGAGATTTCCGAATGTTCGAAGGCACTCGGGAATCCAAAGATCCGTTACTCTTTTTTTCAAATTCAACTCTAACCGATTTCCCCAATTTCTTTTTTCTGACTTTTTACATTCGGTTCCTCATCGGATTTCGAATCCCCAATGAACGGAAAATTCTCAATTTCACTCTCCTCATAAAAATCCAAATTCTCTTTTAATTTCCCCACAAAATTCATGTCGGATTTGAGATCCTCATGAAAATCCACATTCCGAGATTCCTCCACGGTGTGACGAGCCGGATCATACACTCGGTACAAATTCCCCTTCGCACTATAACCAACAAAAATTCACGGCCAACACCTTGGAGCAAATTTCCCCTTCCTCTTGATTGATTCCACATAAACCGTGGCATGACATCCCCAAATTCTCAAATGATAAACCGTGGGCTTTCTCCCACTCCATAACTCCTCCGGTTTTTTACTTCCGGAAATCGAAGTGAGTCTTCGGTTACAAATATAATTCGCCGTAAGAATTGCATCTCCCCAAAAAAACTTCTCTCGTCCGGAGCTATGAACCATCGCACGGACCATTTCTTGTAAGGTACGATTCTTCCTCTCGGCCACTCCATTTGACTCCGGAGATTAAGGCGCCGTGAATTGATGCTTTATCCCCCACTCCTTACAATACCCCTCAAAAACAACAAATTCCCCTCTATTGTTCGAACGAATGGACTTAAGCTTCTTAGCAATTTGCCTCTCGGCCATTACATGCCATTCTTTAAATTTTTCAAATGCATCCGATTTCTTTTCCAATAATTACACCCATGATTTCCGAGAGAAGTCATCAACAATCACCAAAGTATACTTATTGCCTCCAATTGTCTCAGGTTTAATATGTCCGCAAAGATCCATGTGAACAACCTCTAAAGGATTTTGAGCTCGATGCTTGATGTCTTTATTCCGATGGGATTTCCGAATTTGACGTCTTTTGCTACATCCTCCGCATCCGTTCACCTCCTCACCGGATGCGAGGTCCAAACCCCTCACCGAAGAATGACGAATCATCTTCTTCAAACTTACCTCGGATGTGTGACACATCCGATGATGCTATAAGGTAAGATCACCTTTCAACTCTTTTGAAATTCCCTCGGTGGGGACTTTAGATTTCGGCCTCCTCCATAAGAGCCGACTATGATTCGCATCCGTTACAACTCCTTCTCCAATTACATTCCCCTTCTCATTCCAAATCTCGATAGATTGATCACCTCTCGCAAGTAAGCTTCCACCACTCTTTTGGATTTGTGGAACGCTTAACAAATTTACCGAACCGTCCGGAATATAAAGTGTATTTTGAAGACGATACTCTGTCGATCTCTCTTTCCCATCATTATCCCATAAAGGGAGATCAAGCCAAACCTTGCCAACCGTACCAACCAAAATGACATGGCCGCTTGCAACCGTGACAAAATTTGGAACCGTAAGTTCCCTCATGTCATCACACAAAGTGGCATCCGTGCAAACATGATGAGATGCCCTCGTATCAATAATCCACTCTTTGTCCAAATTTCCTCCACTACTTACCGAATCAAGGGTAAGGTAAAGAACCGGAAAATCATCATCGGTTTCATTACCATAGTCAAAGTAATTTGCATTATCATAACCACGACCACCACCTCGGGCGCCTCTATCACCTCCTCTACCTCCTCTTCGACTTCCGAAATCTCGACTCTTTGCATAACATTGAGGGATCGTATGCCCCCACTTACCGCAAAAATGACATTGCTTATCCTTATTCGGACAAGATGAAGACAAATGTCCAAGCCGGTTACACCGGTAGTATGTCACATTGGAAAGATCCGAAGGGACCTTCGGTGGACGACCTTGATCCCTCTTGTTGCCCTGGCCACCACCACCACCTCTCGGGCCACCTCCTCTACCACTTCCTCTTCCACCGGCATAGTTAAGGCCCGGGGTTTCGGGAGTAGTAGAGTTGAGACTCCTCTTCCTCCACTTGAAGAAGCCGATGGAGTTCCCGCCGACATTTTGATAAAATTGACAGTGAATCCGAAGGTGTTATCCGCCTTCTCTTGTAAAATAGCTTTAAGATGCGAAAGCCTCTCCGGTAAAGCATTAATAAAGACGCTTAACTTATCCGCATCCAAGATAACTCGGCCATTGTTGATTAATTGCTCGAGTATAATATTGAAGCGCTTCACGGCATCATCCATCAATTCATTTGACTTGATTTTAAAATTCATAAAGTCCGTATAAACATATTGACCCTTGTTCTCAACGCGTTTCTCATATTGCTCCTCAAGTGCTTGCCAACACTCATGGGCCGTGGCGTGAGCAAGGAAATGATCAAGCACGGAAGAAGTGTATTTTTTCATCAAACCGGCCGTTGTCGCAATATCCTTCAACCTCCATTGAGCATGTGCTTTACTTTCGAGTGGCGTTTTCTCTTCTCCATTAACAATCCTCCAAAGCTTCTTGAGAATAAGTTGGCCTGAAATAAACTTCTTCCAAACGGCATAATTGGTGCCATTAAAGGCCACGGATTTCCTCGACATATTATAATTTTCTTCGTTTTCCAATCCTTCGTCAAACTCGGACTATTCTTCTTCTATCTTCAACTTTCCCTTCTTAACCTCTCTTTTCTCTCACTGTCATTAGCTCCTCCTCTAAAGGGATCGGTAGCCGGAAAGGAAGTGTTTTCTTTGCTCTCACTCGGTTGAGTTTGAAAACGGGAATCTACATATCTCATAAGTGTGTCAAACATTTCCTCAAATTTTCTCTCCGTATTCCGGGTCTCCTCAAATTGAGAACCCGAAAAACTGAACTCTCTTGCTCTCTCCGAAGTCGACATGGGGGAAGGAGTATTTCTATTGTTCTTCCTCCCCATGCGCTCCCTCTCTAACTCCGAAGCAATAGCTCCGATACCAATTGTAGGATCTTAAGCAAAAGACATTCACTCAAAATAAATTCACAAAACATAAAACATTACACAACGGAAGCTATAATAAACAAGAGGAATATTCAGCCAAAAAGATCTATAAGTGTTTTTGGCCGAAGCCTCTTTACATCATCTCCCTTCTCTCTTCTCTCTCTTCTCTCTTCTCTTTAAATAATCTCTTACTCCAAGATTAATCATCTAAGATAGATTGATTAATTCATTCAATATATTAGGATATATACTGCACATATACACTGTTGCCAATGTACTCGCTACTCTGCACTAAGAGACAACAAGGTAAGACAAACAGGACTTAGTGTAGCGACGAAGTCTGTCCCTAGCTGACTGTGCACACTTTAAGTACGTTTTCATGAAGAAAGTAGCACGTGCTTTCTTCCTTCGAAACGACTAACTCCAAACGTTGACTTAAACACGTGTCGTCACACGAAAACACCTGCACGCAAAATATGACACCTGCGCCCAAAAACATAAAATAACGCAAAACGAAATAATATGTTTCGTTCGCGGACGCTTCAAATAGTAACGCGAAAAGTTATCGCACATTTCGTACGATGACGTGATACTTTCAAGTCAACAAATAAATGTTAGTATGTTGCTTCGCGGAAATACCGCGAAACGAGAATAACCCAATACAAACAAGAGCTCGCTCTTTTCAAAGTTGTTGGATCACACCGTGAAAAGCCATGTTGAACGCCCAAATTGTTCTAAAAGTAACAGGGGTATCGTGTTAAAAGAGAAATATGTTTAGTGCGATTTTAATAAGCAACTTTGAAGTGTAAAAAGGTCAAACGTGCAAAATTAATGACCAGCGTGTCGGCGTCCATATAAAAAAAACATTTTGCCGTGATGCAAAGCATACATTTCTCTTATAGGTTAGAGTCGAAGCAAACTTTTTGAAAAACATAGATGTCCTATGCGCATAAAACGCACGGAGTAAACTAACGAATACTACGTAGAGTGCGCATAAAACAATTTCAAACTTTATAAAATTCGTCGTAAAATTCGAACTATTTTTAACTTTCAAATTTTAAAAATTTATATGTTCAATACCTCAAAAACTGATAAGTGCAACGAACTAGCGGCGTGCCATGCCGCATCTCGTCGGCCATTTTAATTGTTTATATTTAGGTGTTAGGACGGGCAACCGCCACACTAATTTATATTTGGGTGTTATTTGGGTTTCGCAAGACCGTACGAGTTATGCAGTACTGCATATAGTTCCCGGGATTCCCGCGACGACTTGTACCCTACGACTTATACTTTCCGGGATTTCCAGCGACAGTGAATCGTACCGTTTCACGTCGACCGTACGTATTCATTTTTCCCGGATTTTCCGCCGACGACTCATTTCCGAATTTACGTTGGTACACATAAACTTACCGTACCATATATATCTTCCGCGATTTCCGCCGACGGTGGATTCGATTATTTTACGTTGACCGTACGACTTACATTACCCGGAATTCCCGCGACTACAAATTGGACCGTACCTTTTGTCCTACCGTACCTACTTTCATTTCCCGAAATCTCGACCGACGACAATTTGGAATCATTTCACGCGAGGGAGTATCTCGGTAGTCGACGCCAAATATGCAATTTTTGTTACATCATATCTAGATCGTCGATGCAAATGACAGATAAATCGGCTGTTAGTGTTGACGAAGCGACGTCATTAGACCATTTTAAGTCGTGAACCATTTGGAGGTTCATGCATTCACGCGTAGATAGGAAGGGTTTTAATCCGTAGGTTATAGATTCTGTAACGTAGGGCATAGGATTTCGCCCTCCTATTGGCTGAATCCAAACTGGACGCAAATACTTACATAGCACGTTGTACTCTGATTGGTCTGTTTTCACTAGGCGTAGTTTTTGTTGCTTAGCTCATTTTAGATCATTTCCTGCACACAATTTTCAAGCGCAGGAATTATTTATTTTCAGTATTGAGGATTTTATGCAGCCATCTTTTTATTTGTAAAATTGTCCGGACAACTGAGAGGCGATTTTTTGCCTTTGCGTGAAGCGTCTAGTTTTCCATTACATTATCAATATCTTTTAAAGCCTTACATATTAATCTATACGGCTTCGGCCAAGACCCACACGGTTTCCCTTCACTTTTCTCGTCCTTTTCAGTGGATTTCGACCGCGTTCTCACGACACAAACTTCTTTTCTCGGCTGTGGCTGAACTTTAATTAGTGTGGAAGTTGCATGTTGGGATTATTGATTTGTTGTTTTTATTTCTTGTGATTGTGTATTTATTTCTATTTGGCTTATGCGCATCTTTTGAGTTTGGCTATCTCAAACCTCATAAGTGTCGGGCATATTGTCATTTTCAGTTGTTGTTTGTCTTTCTCGGTTGTTTATGCTTTGATTTGTTTTATTTAAGTATAAATTCAGATTATTCTCGATAAGATAACTCCTGCAAGGAATATAAATAGACCGTGGGGCCTAGTGGCCATCCATCGGCTTAGTAATAAACCGACCTAACCATAACCAGCTAAGTCGTTGACCTTTCTTTTTCTTTCACCTTGCCTGTTGTTATATTTATTTATTTTTCTCTTTCATGTCATATTTCATTCACAACATATTTTTATCATTTCGGTTTAAGTGGAGCAGAGCTGATGATATTGCATGCATCTTCACGTTATTTGACACATGCACGACAGGCGAGCGCCGAAATTTACGGCGTCTCCAACGGCGACTTACTTTTGAAGACAGAGTGGAGGTCAGATGAAAATACTCGTGCGCAAATGAAGCAAAACGGCTCAAGGAAGCCGCCGTTGGAGACGCCATAAATTCCGCGACTCGTCGCTCAGATAAAAATACGCGTACGAGACGCCATAAATTCCGTGGCTTGCTGCTCATATAAAAACACGCGCGAGCAAATGAAGCAAAACCATAGTTCAAAAGTAGGCGTTTTTACTGCAGACCTTTGGTAGGCTCACAAAACTTGGCACAAAACTCGCGTAGAATTGACATACTGTATGTGTGTGCGTTGTGCACACACTAGTACGAACGTACGAATCTGACGTATCATTATAGTACAGCGCACGCCGCCAGAACTGACACGGCGTAGGATGACATTCCGTGGGAAAGAAACCCGGAAAAAAAAACCAGTGTGGAATATTTTTGGCATAGTGGATTTTTTGTGTTTTATCGTCCCATACTGCTTCGTTGGTCCATTTGAGGCTTTATTTAGTGTGGCCTTCAATATTGCAGACGTTAATATGACATATAGTCTTATCGTAAGTTGTGTTATGGGCTTTTCATGTGATCGTTTTGGATCGCTACTTTGATCAGCGACCTTCCGATCGTCCAAATCTGACGGTTTAAATTAAAAAAAAAATTGTCCGAATGTTTTTCAAAATTTAGACATGACGTTTTATTCTCTATCGATCAATGTGCAACTTAACCCTGTTACTATTTTTTTTTTTTTTTGGGACCAATACAATATGGGTCATAAGGTCATATTGTATGTTTTACATACAATAGGCATATTGTATGGACCTACTTTCACCTACTTTTGAACTATGAGCAAAACTAAAAAGCATAGTTGTTCACGACTATTAGTGCAAACGTACCGTACGTGACGAATTATACGTAACAAACGCATTGAACCATTTGATCAAATCGCAAAAAATCGTTAATGAATTTCCTTTTGTACTATTTTGTACATAAAAAAAACAAAAAACTGTTACATATAATGCAGTTTGCAAGTTTTTCGTGGTAAATGAGCGGTAAAACAATAAACTTTTTATATTTTTATCACACTCTTCGCTTGCATTGGAATTTTTTCACCAGCTGGTAGTCGAGTCGATCACCATATAGTATGCTACGCACTTGACGTACCCGGGTTCGAATGCCACGAAGGTTAAATTTTATGAAATTTTGTCTGTCCGAGCCTATCTCACAGACAAACACGGCCGCCTTCTGTCTGCCTTCTTTCTCTATCTCGCAGACAGCGGATTACTCCAAAAAAATAAAATACAGACCAAGAACAAATGACATTTTTCACATTCAACAATTTGCACGACATAGAAATTTGCACGATTTCTGGGCATGATTGCTTTTGTCGAAGTCTGGAGGCGAGGATAGTAAATAGCTTGGGAGGGAGGAGGGTAGGATATGGGGAAGCGGCTTCCTCGCAGTTTCGTTTTCAATGTTCCATGGCGTCTTCTTTAAAAAAAAAATGAAGAAGACGCCCGTACAAATTTCAAACTGAACGCGCGAAATTATTTTGACGTACAACGTCTCTTTTCGAAAATGTCCGTACATTTTCTATTATATAACGTACAACTTCCGTGCTATTCCTGTTCAGTTCACTGAACAGAAAGTACGAATAAGTACGACGCGTATTTCCCGTTTTATTCCGTACATATCCGTAAAAAAATGTGCAGTTACAGTAATTTCTTTACATGTTTCCGTAAATTCCCAGTTTCAGTTTACAGTTGACGTCTTTTACGAATTTTCCAAAAGTCACGAATTATACGTTTCAATCGGAAAAAAGGAAAAAATCGAGCGATTTGAACAACTATGCTGAAAAGTGCAACGAACAACCGGCGAGCGGCGGAATTTATGGCGTCTCCAACGGCGGCTTCCTTCTGAAGACGGAGTGTCGGACAGATAAAAAATACGCGCGCACAAATGAAGCAACGTTTTTTTTGAAGTGTCCGTACAAATAGTTCGTACAGTGTTAGATTACGAAATTTACGAATTTTATGAAACAAGCGAATACTACGTAGTAGTTTTCGCCAAAAAGTCCAAATCCGTACGAATTGGACATCTATGTTGAAAAACATTTTGACACTCGCCATTCGTGTAGAACGCCGACACTTTTTCGAACGCACGGAACATCACCGCAGTATAGGGTCGCAACACGAAACGCACGAACGATATAATGGAGGCGCGGTATTTTATTGGCTACAAAATGCTAATAAGACACGTCCGTACTGTCTTGATTCTTGAAGCTGCTTCTGGTACACTTATTCATCGTGTCTGTGTGCTGTACGGTCTAGCACCACTCTAAAACCAGAACTTATGTAACTATATAAGCAACTGATGAGCATATTTACTTTTTCAGCCTATCACTCCAGCAGCTCCCAAGTAGAATCTTCCTTCCAGGCTTCCAGCAGTCACTTAGATCCTGCAGCTAACCAGTTCCAGCAATCTCATTTCCAGCCACTGACCAGCTGATACTGACAGACATTATTACCTTCTGCAATCAACTTCTACTCGTCCTTTCAAGTAACTGACAGCTGATACAGCCAGAGAGTTAAAACTTTTTGCAATCATCTTCTAATCATCTTTCTTTCAAGTAACTGACCAGCTGATACGGCAGAGGTTCAGCAGCTCTGTTTCATCTTCTAGCAGGAGGATCAGCAGTTGCAAGAGCTTTATTTAACGTGCTTTCCAGCAATGGCTTTTGAATATTTGGACAAAGGCGGCTATGCTATTCTCTACACTGTATTTGGAATATTCCTTGCCTCTACATTAGGACTGGCTTTTCTTTCCTATCGTCGTCCAAATTCAAGCCCTCTTGATGAGCGGCTTCATTACTGTAAGTTTTTGGCAAAGGTCTTGTGAAGAATTACAGCTAAAGTGGAAAGTGGAAAGATTGGTTTGAAAAGCACTTAGAATAATAAACCAAAATAATTGAAATATGCTGTCAAATGCTTTCATGTAAGAAAATAGTATTTTCTGCGAATGCTAGGTAGTAATGTGGTCTTTGTAACGGAGTAAGTCACTCCTACTCCAAGTTTAGCCACCTTTAGCTTTAGAGTTGATTTTTCTTACAGCATTTCTAATCAATAATGCTTGAAACAGTTTAGTTTTTTCAATAAAAATCCTGGTCTTTTTCTGTTTTCTGGCAATCAGATGTTACATATGCAATTATGGCTATCGCTACACTCTCCTACTTCACCATGGTTAGTTCCTCCCTTTGAAGTCTCGTTACTATCTCATGTTGCTGATATCTTCTGTCAAGTTTTCAAAATTTGAAATGTTACTAGGTGGTAGAAAGCACACTGCTTTAAAATTTTAGGCTGATGACCATAAGTAACGTGCCAGGATGTTTTGTATTTTTAATTTGAGCCAGATTCGACTGGAGTCAACATTGCTAGATTATATTCTTCATAGTTTTTACTTTGCAGTTTTAAACGTCATTTCAATTTGTCAAATTTTATCTATTAGTGCTGCATCTTACTCCAGTCCCAGCTCCTTGAACAAAAATGTTTGATTGTTTTTATTGACCACAATTCTACAGCTAAAACAGGATATATATTAGTGTTGTTTGATAAGTCAGTTTGTCGTTGGCATGGAAACATAAGTGCTAACCAAAATTAGTTCCATACCTTCCGCGTAAGTGTCAATGTGATAAATGTCTACTTGCCACTACTTATCGCTATAAGTTGATTTGAAACATATCTCTTTTTTCGATAGAGATTTGCTGCTAGATTTTGCAACTGGTACTGAAGCTGAAGTTGCAATTTTGAAACCGGTGCAGGCAACAGGTGGCGGTTCCACACTGGTTCTCGTGGAAGGAACGACATATCGTGAACTTCATTATGCCCGATATGTGGATTGGCTCCTTACTACGCCACTTCTCCTCTTAGATCTTGTACTCTTGGGCATTCCTACATTCGAGCACACGGCTCGTATCATCTTCTATGATGTTCTCATGATCTTAACTGGTCTTTTTGGAGCACTTGCCGTCGGCTGGAGCAGATGGGGATGGTATTCATTTGGTTGTTTGTTCATGGTGTTAATCTTCTGGGACCTCGCCATTTCTATTCGTCGCCAAGTGTATACAAGGAGCAAAGCAATGGGTGAGAGATGAATGGCAACATAGAATGCATGTTTGTTTCCAGAGCACACCTTCACTGTTTGTGGGAAAGTATTTAGGTTCTTTTGAATGCAATCGCTTTGTCTCCCCTTTTCCGTTTCTGGCCATGTGCTTCAATCTTTATACAAAATCTCCCGCCAAGATTTAAATTCGTCTGGTATCCTTTTACAAATGTGTACAGTTCGCAATTGTATGGAACGCTATATGTAGTGTCAACATACTATGCTCATATTTTATCCGGAGAATCTGTATAAAATATACTTCTATTATGGGACACAATTGCATAGTACAAGCGTTTAAATGTACTGATTTTGTTTTTGTTGATCCTACGGTTTAGGTGGATTGTACGACAGCCTGTCGTCGCTGCTGATCTTCGTCTGGCTGCTGTACCCTGTGGTCTGGGCCTTTGGAGAGGGTTCAAACACAATTAGTGTGGACGCTGAAGTGGCCTGCTATGGCATATTGGACATCCTTGCCAAAGTGGTGTTTGGCTGGACTCTGATTTTGCGGCTCGGAGGAAGTTCGGTTGCTCCCTCGGGAAAGGCAGAGTGAGTAGTATTTCAGTGAACTAAAACTGTTCCATAAGTAATGGAGTAAGAACATCTCAATATTAATGCATTTACTGTCAAATAATAGTAATTTAGAGTTGTCCACTTCTTGAATAAGTGTTTATTAGCTCCACAATATGGTTTCTGGTTAAAAAAATCCACGACTGAACTTGTGGTGTGAACTGACATGAGGGAATTTATTTTTTCTGTTTTTTAGCATGTTATTTTTTTTTTTAGACCCAGGAGAATGCTTTTTTTATGATTGCTCTGATTTCATTTTTTTTTTTTTGGCATAACACTCAATTGTTGGTACTCAAAAAGAATTTTTAATTTTCGAGCTTCCTGTAACATTTCTTTTTCCCTTTTTTTGGGCAGGTCTTCTGAAGACCCTTGAGCTAGTTTTCCAGACAACATTATCTGTACAGATTGGTTTTCCAATAAACCATGATGCTAAGATTCGTTGATGGTTGAAATTTTGATAGATAGACATTCTGAAAACAGTTCCTTTCAAAAACCCGGCAATCATCGGAAATTTGTATAGAAATGACATTTTTTTAGTCTTGCAGATGTTTATACCCTTCTTCTATTTATGATCATAGAGACTAGTTGAGATTACAGAAAGGTAGGTTTGTAAATGTAAGACAGAGGCCCTAGAGTGATGACTAGGAAGGAAGGAATGAAAGAAGGAAGTTAGTTGTTGAATCAAAATTGTAAATTGAGGGCCGCTATTTGGTTTTCTATTGGTAGGGGGTCAATATGCAGATTTACATGGGCAACAGCCTTAATAGAATTAGAAAGCTTTCCTGCTAAAGCTGCTACAGAAGTTAGTGTGTATTGTTCGATAGTCTTGAGCCATTTTCGCAACTTATAGTTTGTAACTTTGAAAATTGATCAATTTAAGGATACGACTTGATGAATTATAAAACTTGATAAACTATTTGCAAACAGTTATGGGATTATGTTCCAACTCTCTTATCGCAAGATAACTTTGAAATTGGCATATGTAATGATAAGACTTGATGGATTATAAGACTTGAAAAAAATTATTTGCAAACAACGCTATGAAATTTATTTATTGCAAGATCTTGGTTCTAAAAATTACACCGCTCATCGTTATTAGTGTTAATAACTCTAATTCTGTCGCGATTTTTTTTGGCCAAAAATCAGAAAATAGAGTTAACAACATTATTTAAGGAAGTGGTCTACTATTTGCCACGTCTCCTTGCACTAAATTAGTCTTATTAATTCTAGTTTCACATTAATACTAATAAATCTTTAACGCTAATAACGATAAGCATCTCCCTTCTTTAAATCCATTGGAGATAGTACAACTATTTGCCTTATCCATTTGGATTTTTTCAAGCATATTTCCGATTGAGTTATTTTGATTATTTTCTTCTCTCTATCCCTCTCTATTTGAATTCCCAAAATATATTTTGCTTCTCCCAAATCCTTCATCTCAAATCTACTCTTTAGATCCTTTTTCAGTTTATTAATTTTTTCCATTGATTTACTTAAAACAAGCAAATCATCAACATAATTTGCAATGAAAATTATACATTTCTCATCCTCGAATAGATAAATGGAATGATCCGAACTGATTCGGACATATCCTAGCTTTGTCAAGAAATCATCCAGTTTCTTGTTCCACTGGCGAGGAGCCTGTTTCAGCCCATAAAGTGACTTTATCAATTTGCACACCTTGCTTTCTTCTCCTCCCTCCACAAAACCTTCCGGTTGTCGCATGAAGGTCTCTTCTTCGAATTCTCCGTGGAAGAAGGAAATATCTCTTCTTCAAACTCTCCGTGGAAGAAGGTTGTTTTGATGTCCATCTGGTGCACTTCCATGTCTTCTGCTGCCGCCAACCTAAGTAGGATTCGGACGGATGAAATTCTAACCACCGAAGCGAAGGTCTCCTCATAATCGATCCTTTCCTTCTGTGTGAATCCTTTGGCCACTACTTTGGCCTTGTACTGCTCGATACTGTTATATGGGTAAAGTTTTAGCTTAATTTCCCACTTGCATTCAGTCGATCTTCCGTCCGGGGGACGCTACACCAGCTCCCATGTATTTGCTTCCATAGTATTTGCTTTCATCACTAATAGCTATAAACCATCTGCTCCTTTCTAGACTATTAATTGCTTCCAAAAAGCTTTGAAGTTCACTCAAATGTGACAGCTTAGTTACCTTAATATTAGTTTGTCTTTCTTGAAGTCTCTTGCTGCTTCCTCTTCTTTCAAAATATGATGTCGAAATGGAGGGTTATCTCGGATTTCTCCAAATGACTTTATCTTCTCCCCTATCTATAGAGTCCATTTCCAGTCTTTGATCGTCCTCTTCCTCGGGTTAGAATGGTGACTGTGGCTCCAAAAGTGAGTCATTCTCGGTCACAATTTTTCTTTTATGTGCAACGTCTGGCTGAACCAAAGTTTTGTTAAAAGAATCTAAATCTAACTTACTTTCGAATTCAATTCTAATTCTGACTGGTTTAGTATATTTAAAGGGATCTACTGACTTTCCTTCATCTATAACAACCAAGTTTTTCACTAGGATGATATCTTCTTTCCTAAGATCATAAACTCTATATCCCTATACATCTTTACCATATCCGTGTAGATACCCGGACTTTCCTCTTGCATCTAACTTCCAATCAGATTTTTCTGAAGTTAGACTAAAAACTTGACTTCCGAACACTTTTAAGTGTGATACATCAGGTTTTCTCCCAGTCCATCTTTCATATGGTGTTTGACCTTTCACCGCCGAGGTAAAAACTCTATCTTTAAGGTAATTAGCTCAGTTCTTTGCTTCTTCCCATAAGCATTTTCTTATCTTTTTATCTAGTATCATGCTACGGGCACTATCACTTAACGTCCGATTTAATCTCTCGGCTACACCGTTTTGTTCCGGATTATTTGGGAGAGTCTTTTGGTGTTGAACTCCTCCCTCTTTCATAAAACCATCAAACAGATTAGAAGTGTATTCCCCCCTATTATCACTCCTCACTCTCTTTATAGGTGTCTCATAGAGCTTCTCACTCCATGCTTTATACTCTTTAAAGTAAACTTGTGCTTCAGATTTATTTTTCAAGAAATATACTCTAGATAACCTAGACAAGTCATCTGTAATAGAAAGCATAAATCTCTTCCCTCCAACAATGGCACTTTGGTCGGTCCCCATACGTTAGTATGTACCATATCTAGGACTTTTTCTTCTTTATAGGTTGCAGTTTTTGGGAAAGGTAGTATGTGGGCCTTACCATAAGCACATCCACTACAGTCATCTAAGGTATCATTATCCCCAAATTGTATTCCTTCAACTACCCCCATCTTTTTCATTTCTTTTAGTCTATCTAGATACACATGCCCCAATTGTTTATGCCAAATCATCAAGTCATTTACATCAGCATAGCAAACTCCCGTCATTCCATTACTCAAATTCAACCTAGACATTCCTTAGTTACCCTTTTCAGCTGTGAATTATACTTCATCCTCATAGCTAGTTGTAAAGAATCTTTTCCTCGTGCTAGTCTCAAAACCTTTATCATCTAAAACAGACGTAGAGATAAAATTTTTATTCAGCTGTGGAATAAAAAGGACATCCGAAAAAGTGACTATTGATGTTTTACCTTCAACGAAAACTCTCTGTTCCACAGATCCCACTAAGCTAGTGGTTACTACTCTCCCATCCCCATGCTCTATCTCTACTGTAGGGATCTTTCTTATTTTAGTAAACATCCGTTTCTCTTAGCACATATACATAGAGGCCCCAGAGTGAGTAATCCTACCTTCTTCGGGAGCTTTTTTGACCTTGCCGAAAGCACAGTTTTGCTTCCTTGGAATCACCGGCTCGGCTTTCACCTCCAACTCCTTGTTTAGGAGAAGTTATCTATCATCATTGGAATCCTATCCCGTGACTTGTGTTGCCAAAAACGTCTTCTTCTTTCTTCCGGCTGATCCTCCGATCTGCCCCTCTTTCAGTCTTTGCTCTAGCATTCTAATACACTCCGTCATGTAATGTCCCGACTTCTTACAAAAGTGACAAAGCCCGTTTGGAGGCATAGATCCAGATCCATCAGATCGGATTCCTATTCCTCCTCCACCAAATTTTCCATAAGGATTCTTGGAATTGTTATTTGTCAAGTGAGTCCCAACAGCCAATGCTTGAATACACTTTCCTCCTCTCTAAATCTTTATCATACTCTCCCGAACCTAAATCATCCTTACAACGGAGTTCTAGATCCATCTATGATTCTCATAATCATCTGGCAGTTTCATTAGCAAACTATCCACCTTTCTTTTCTCGGTCTCCTTTTTTCCATCTCTCTCCAACTCCCTAAATAATCTGAATAAATCATTGTAAAATTAAAGCATCTTTCCTCCTTTGTAAACATATGCTTGCATCTTCTGATCAGCCAGGTGTTGTTGTTGAATCGTTCCACTCTTCTAAACATTTACAAACGCCTCCCACAAATAGACCCTCTTGTCAACATTTGGGTGAGGGGTAGCAACTGCTTGAGTGCCTCCCACAAATAGACCCTCTTGTCAACATTTGGGTGAGGGGTAGCAACTGCTTCAGTAAGATGCTTGAGAAAAAAATGAGTTGTCATTGTGTTATTGAAATCCCATATTACAGTATCATTCGCCTCTATTTTTGGAACAACCCCAAACCCCTATTGGTAGGGATCTAGGACCTATCGGTGCTATACGTGTAAGTTTTTTCCTTCCCCTTCTCTTTTCTTTTGTCCTACACGATGCTCTCTCAATTTTCATCTATTACTTCTACCTCCACATCCTCCTGAAAAGCAGGTTCCTCCAAAACCTGGTGGAATTCCCATATTTTGCAGATGGTTGCCTCACATGACCATTAACACCTGGTGGAATTCCCATATTTTGCATATGGTTGCCTCACATGACCATTAACAATGCCCCACGGACGTTTTTCAAAAAGAGCACTTCTCATCATAGTTTTCAAGTATATGAACCGCGTTCAATTGAAAATGGGCACCCCAGAGGGTGGGCCCATAATAGTAATTCTGTGACCTCCATTGGCCCACACAATATCCAGCTTATATAAAGCCTCTAGGATAAAATTTTCCCTTCAGACTTTCATATCAAATAAAGGCTCCACGCTTAGACAAGAGTTCGGATAAACCTCACCCCTGTGAGAACGTGACTCCCTTGAGTCAGACGCAAAAAGAATCACTGAATTTGCTCCCTTGAGTAGTAAGTTATGAGTGGCCAAATATGCCCTATTTATACATAAGGTGAGAGAGAGAGAGGCACCTCAAAAACACTAAGTCCGTAAAACTCTACTCACAGCTACCTACTTCTAAACCCTATACGAATGAGAGGACTGTACAATACAAGAAAGTACAATGGTCGATGTTATTCTTGTACGGCCATTGTACGACATGGCCTTTTAGTCGACCTTTGGTGAGCCATGGTTTCTCGTCCCGTCTTTTCCGGTGGCCAATGATATCCTGCCACGTGGCATTGCGTGACATTGTCCCCAATAGCCGCCAAAAGTTTATTTCAGGTTGATGGTTGAAATGACAACCGATCGATCGCGTTAATTTAAAGAGTCAGATTCGATTCCGTGCATTTCAACAATTTATATTTACAACTTCCGTAATTTCCGTACAATGAATTAACCACCACGGTATTGTTTAAATAACTATCACACCCTATCACACCCCAACAATATAAACTTCGTTGCTCGCATGGGGGAAAACAAACTGTTGCGCATGATTTGGTGCGTGATGCCATTGGCGCCGAGGCAGGCTACATCGTCAAACGTGAGGTTTTTAATATACTCCCACCTCGGCCCAATCTAAGGGTTGTCGGAGCCCTCGAGTTGACATGGTTTTTATTCATGGTGCTTGGAGGACGCTCGGCGATGTGGTCCTCACGGATCTGACTAGGACACACATATCATCTCGCGCGGATTCACATACAGGTGTGGCGGCTCGGGACGCTGCGGCTACAAAGGAAATAGACTACGCTTATCAAGACCCTTTGGACCAATTTGTCCAATTTGCAGTAGAGATTTTATATCTTTGGACAAGTCTTTCGATGACTTCTTTCGCCAATGTGCACGAAAAAAGTTTGAATCTTAGGGTCCGGAGAGTCCTCCACCGAGACCTTTGGTTGTTTTCTATCGTTAACGTGTCTCAATTGCACTTAAGCAGGCGCAAGTTGCAGCACTCGTTCGTCGTAGCACACTTGACGGGGTCTTTCTAACCTTCCACCAAGGGACCCGGTTCACATCCATGATCTCCGTGGTTGCGGACCTTAACTTGTTTATGGATAGACTAGTCTAAGGTTTTTCATTTTGTAGGCGGTCTAACTCTGGTATTGTTTTGTTTTGGTTCTTTGCTCTTGTTAGAATTGTTCTGTTTCGTTTCAGTTTTTAGGGGTAGCTTATTATCTTGTGATTCTTCTAGTCTCCAATTTTTTTTCAGTTTTACCCCTTTTGTACCTAGATGGTTTTAGTAACGCAAATTTTGAAATAACGACTTTACTTTGAACCGCATAATATCAATATTGAAACCTAACTCAACAAACTTCACATTGAACTGAAAACGTGAAGTAACCACGTGAAAAAGAAACTACAAAAAGAAACTACAGTGCAGTACTCGAAACGAAACTACACAGCCCATCGTTATTAGTGTTAGAGAAAAAATAGGGTAAATGTGAAAATAGAATTAATAGTACTAATTTAGTGCAAGGTGACGTGGTTTATTGTGGTCCACTTCCTTAAATAATATTGTTAACACTATTTTGTGATTCTTGGCCAAAAAAAGTCGCGACAGAATTAGTGTTATTAACATTAATAACGAGGGGCGGTGTACTCACCTGAAAAACGAAACTACTAGAAAGGAAAGTACACTGCGAATCGTTATTAGAGTAATTACTATAATTCGGTCGCTCGAAATTTCGACTTCATCACATGAAATAGAGTAAATGATTCTAATTTTTTCATTATTCTATTTAAGGTAAAGTTTAATTAGCGTTTTTAATTATAATATAGGTTCGTTTTAAATAGTGTGGAGTACGGACGACCTCCGACCGTGCAAAATTGTACTTTTATTAAGTAAAAAATTACAAATAATGATTTACTACAGGCCGTTATCATGTAACTGCGTTTTAACAAACCGCGTAGTGCAAACGTCATAGTGACGATAAACTCTACGTTTTGCCAAATTCTGTACGAATACCTTATTTACAGTAGAGGATATTAGCGTGCCAAATTAGAGTACATAAATAAATTAGAGTAAACTTTATAGTTGAAACAGCTCTATCACATAAATTAGCTTTAATTACTCTATTTTTTTTTTTTTAGTTTTTATACTCAAATTTTTTCATTACTCTAATTACGATTCGCGCTGTACATTACACCGTCAATCGCTATTAGAGTTTATAACGCCAATTCGGTGCCCTTTTTTCAAAAAAAAATACCCGAAATACAATCCATAATTCTATTTTTTCCATTATTCTAATTAGGTTTTTTTTTCAATTAGCGTTAATAATGGAAGTACACTGCTATGGAAATAATGTGGCGTACGGACAAGATATTTCTGTACGAAATGGTACTTTTTGAATTACAAAGGCATAAAAGACACTTAACATTATTGCGCACATATGTGAATGTGCAGTGGAAGAAAGAGATGCAAACTTGTCGACAAAAATCACGTTCTCATATGTTCGTCCGTCGACCGTGTGAACAGCGCGACGGCGTACGAATTGTCAGATTTTGTACGAATACACATATTACTGTAGACATCGAAAGGGCGGGTATTTATTATTCAGGACAACCCAAATTACAATTAGGGATTAATTAGTATATATATTTAAAAAAAAAAAATCCCGATTAGTGTTAATAACACTATTTTTTTTTACGCTATTTATTCCTTTACTCTAATAGCGATTGACGGTGTACTAGGAGTCCTATAAGAAAAACTACTATATCGAGGTATCGCGCGAATGGTCGGATCGGCCGATGTCCCGTCATCTTTACGTTTGTTTCGGTTTGCTACGGCTTAAATGACAGTGAAGCAGAGGTCGCAAAAGTCAAAATTTTACATAACCGAAACCGACCGTTTTTTTTTTTCAAAATGTGAGTAATCGAAGCCTGACCGTGCTATGTCACGCTCCAAAATTGTTAATCGTTAACCGACCGGTGTTTACGAAAATAAAATTTAACCGAAACTCGATTTGTGGCGACTAACCGTGCCCGCCCGTAACTGAAAAAGTATAAAATTAACTAATGTACAATGTATGAATAAGCCAATAATTACAATTTGTCGTGTTCCCTTAGATTTGCGAAATGAATAGTGTACTAGCGTGTCAGATTTGCGATGCTTTGTCCCGTTCCCTAAGATTTGCGAAATGAATAGTGTACTAACCGTGTCAGATTTGCGACGCTTTGTCGCGTTTCCTTAAGATTTGCTAAATGAATAGTGTTTCCTAATGTGTCAGATTTGTGACGGTTTGTCACGTTCCCTAACATGTGCGAAATGATTAGTGTTACTACCGTGTCAGATTTGCGACGTTAATCATGATGTCACGTACTTCCACGATACTAAAGAGTACAAAGTACAATAATGTTAGATTGTATGGACAGTAAAAAATTTTTCAATTTTTTTTTGTTTTTTGGTTGACCGACCGTAACCGACCGTTTTTTTTTTTGGTGAATCAACCGACAGTTACCGCGCGGCCCTCAAAATTTGGCAACCGAATGTGTTCCGAATCCGGCGCGGGCCGTCGGTTAACGGTCGGTCACGGTTTCGGTTGACCGTTTGCGACCTCTGCATTGAAGTTCGATCCTTTCAAAGCCTAAAAATGTGGCGGGTGCGAACTGCGAAGTGAGGAGGCGTAGAGTGGAAAGTACACTGTGAATCGTTATTAGCCTTATGTACGCTATATCGGCACCCCAAAATTTTGACATTGATACCTTAAATATAACAAATTACACTATTTAAGGAAGTGGACCATTATCTGCCACGTCTCTTGACACTAAATTAGAATGAATGACGCTAATTTTTTCTTTACACTAATAATTTCTATACTCTAATAACGATTCAAGGCGTACAGTACAACGTGTACCGCTATTAGTGTTTATATTTTTTTAGCCACTTAAAGCATCCTTTCTCCGTACACACTTGTCCGATCTTCACATGGAAACCGCCAATCGAAAGGTGATAAACTTGGCTTTCAATCGCAACCGTTGGATGCGAAATCCGACATGTGTGTACGGAAAAAAAATGTCTTAAGGGGCGAAAAGAACATTAACACTAATAGCGATACACGGTGTACTGTACTACTGTACAGTACACCTTGAATCGTTATTAGCGTATAGAAATTATTTGTGTAAAGAATAAATTAGCATCATTCATTCTAATTTAGTGCCAGGAGACGTGGCAGATTATGGTCCACGTCCTTTAATAGTGTAATTTATTATATTTAAGGTATCAATGTCAAAATTTTGGGGTGCCGATATAGCGTACATAAGGCTAATAACGATTCACAGTGTATTGTACCAGTGTCAGAGGTCGCAAAAGTAAAAAAAATTCATACCCGAAACTGACCGTTTTTTTTTTCAAAATCTGAGTAACCGACGCCCGACCGAGTTTTGTCACGCTCCAAATTGTTAACCGTTAACCGACCGTCGTTTACGAAAAAAAAAATTAACCGAATCTTGATTTTTCGCGACTAACCGTGCCCGCCCGGAACCCAAAAAGTACAAAATTAATCAATGTACGACGGAATAAGCCAATAATTACAATTTGTCGCGTTCCCTAAGATTTGCGAAATGAATAGTGTACTACTGTGTTAGATTTGCGACGCTTTGTCGCGTTGCCTAAGATTTGCGAAATGAATACTGTACTACCGTGTCAGATTTGCGACGCTTTGTCGCGTTCCCTAAGATTTTCGAAATGAATAGTGTACTGCAACCGTCGGATATAAAATCCAACATGTGTGTACGGGAAAAAGATCTCTTAAGGGGCGAAAAGAACATTAACAGTAATAGCGATACACGGTGTACTGTACTGTACCGGTGTAGCCAATTAGACCCCTCGAGGGTTTTCTGACGGGAACTCTATAAGTAAACTGCACGCCGTACTACCGTACGTATATTGTACTTTTGTCTTCTTTTCAAGACCTAAAATTTGTTGCAGCATTTTCGTGTATCTTTCGCGTTTCTTAGGAGACTTATCTTTTACCGCAACTTCTCGCAGAGACATCATTTTTCCTTTTTTTCTTTCGATGTTCGGAACATTCTTTGCAAGTTGGTGGAATAATAGTTAATACTACAATAGGAAGCAATTTCTTTTTATTTTTTCTTTTTGTTTCAACTCAGATTTATTTACAGTTCTGTTTACTTTATAAATATTCCTGGTGAGATGACTTCATTTCATTTAGCAAGATTTTAACTATCTTATTAAAAAAAACTTGTTTATTGCAAGTCAATTAAGTCAATGCAAGTCAACGGAGGTCAATTAGGTCAAAGGAGTCATTTTAGTCAAATTATGTGGAATTTGTCAATCCAACACAACATTAAAAAAAAAAAAAAACTTGTTCAATACAATTCAATCTAGGTCAATATAAGGTCAAAGAAAGTCAATCCAAGTCAATGCAGGTCAAAGGAAGACTTTTTCTAATTGAAAATAAGTGACATTCTATTCTCAAACAATCAAATGTAAATTAAATCTTTTCATCACAAGTCAATCCAAGTCAATGTTGGTCAACGCAAGTCAACGCAAATCAATGCAGGTCCAAGGAAGGCATGCTAAGTCAAAATATGTGATTTGATGTCCATAGATTACAATACTTGAAAAAAAAAGCCTTGTTCAATACAAATCAGTCCAAGGTCAATAAGGTCAAGGAAAGTCAATCCAAGTCAAAACAGGTCAAATAGGTCAAAATAAGTCATTTTCAGTCAAAATATGTAACATATTGTCAATTCAAAGCAATATTAAAAAATAATCCTGTTCCTTCTCTATACGTCAACCCAGGTCAATAAGGTCAAGGAAAGTCAAGCCAAGTCAAAGCATGTCACATTGTGTCAATCCAAGTCAATTTTTTTTAAAATGAAGGAGAATGTAGGTGAAAAAACTCAATTTTTGTCCATTATGAAGAGAATTAAATGCGACGAACAACTTTTTTAGAGAATCCAGTCCACTGAAATTTCTGAAAGTTAATAATCAATCATGTAATAATAAATAATTAACAACTTTATGGAGGAACTTTGTCCAAAGCAGCACATTTGCAAATAAATTAAAGCAAATGATTTCACCTTAAATATTACTAAACATAAAGAAGAGAAATTGAAAAGAAAAAGTTGATGTGAAATATGAAGCTGGAAAGAGAAGTCAAATGGAATGATGAAAGTCAAGTCAATTCAAGTCAAGTCAAGTCCAGTCAGGTTCAGCTTATTTAAAAAAAATCAAGTTTTAAAAAATTTAGACGACTACTCAAATATCTGTTAAATTAAATCACAAAAGAATTAAATCACAAAAGTTTTAAAATTCAAAAGTCTTAAAATTCAAAAGTTTTAAAATGCAGAAGCTTTTAAATTCATTTTTTTTTTAAATTCAATAGATTCAGGAGTTTTCAAATTCGAAGTCTTCTTTTCATCTAGACTTGAAGCTGAAACTGAAACTGAAACTGAAATTGTGGCTCAAAAAGCCAAACTGGAACTCAAACTGACATAGAAATGGGAACCAAAACGGGAACTGAAACCGAAAGGAAAGCCTTAATGAAACCAAGACGGAAAATAAAACTGGGACTGAAACTGAAAATGATATTTTCTTGACTTTTTTTTTTTTGCAGGAAATCCCTTGTGATTCTCAAAATATGGCATCCAATAGTGAAACGGAAAGCGACAAAAGCCGAGGTATTTGAATTGAAAAATGAAACTTTCTGATTTGATTGACACATATCCACATTGATTTTTATATTCTGAGCTTAAAATTCCTAAAACCGTTGTGATTTTTTTTTTTTTTTCCATTTTAGGAGCTCAGATGCAGAAATTTTGACCCTAGGTCAACAATATTTTTTCAAAAAAAATCAAAAAAACCATTTTAAGAATAGACAAATCTCTTGATATCTTTCTGAGCCCTTCGTAGTAGAAACTGTTGTTTTTTCTTATTACTTTCTTCTTTTTCTTTAACTTATTTCCTTCGTCCTTTTCTGTATTTCATTTTTTAACTGTACTTTGTCCTTCGCTGTTCTTTGTCCTTTTCTGCTTCTATACTTTGTCCATTTCTGTACTTAATCCTTTTCTGTACTTTGTTCTTCTCTGTTCTTTGTCCTTTTTTGTACTTTATCCCTTTCTGTAAACTTGCAGGACTTTCAAAAAACAAAAGTTTGTGGTTTTCAGAAAATCCGGGAAAAAGATGGACTGAAATGTTTTTTCTTTTCTATAGTCCCGTGTGGATTATATTTGATCTCGGAATCGTGGTTCCTTTTCAACTCTTCGAGGTTTGTTTTATTTTTTATTTTTTTATCTCTTCTTCCTTTTCCTTTTCTTTTTCCTTTTCTTTTTCTTTTTTCTTTTAAGTATTTTTTTTTTCTGTAGTCCCGTGTGGATTATATTCGATCTCGGAATCATGGTTCCTTTTCAACTCTCCGAGGTTGTTTCGTTTTTTTTTTATTTTTTTTCTTTTTCTCTTTCTTTCTTCGGCATTCTTTTTCTTTTTTTCTCCCAGGATTTTTTTTTTTTGGTTTGTTGTTTATCTTTGTTCATGTGTTTGTTGTTTGTCTTTTTTATCTCTTTTGTTTTTTTGTTTATTTGGTTTCTTTTTGTTTTTTTACAACCTTGTTTTCTAATTTTTTAAAGTTTGGACCAAAATTAGTCTGACATAAAGTTTATTACAGAAGAGTTTACGTTAAAAGTTACCACTTTTTTTTTTTTTGCATTGTTACATCTTTTCTTCCTGGAAACAAATGGACAAAGTGCTTTTCCCTCTGCCTCTCTTTCTCCCTCTCCCTCTCCCTCTCCCTCTCTTCCTCCCTCTCCCTCTCCCTCTCCCTCTCACCTAGGACAAATGTTGAGTTTCCTTGGCAGTCCCCTTCCCCCTCCCCCTCCCCCCCTTCCTCTCCCTCTCCCCTCACCAGGGACAAATGCCACGTCTTTTTTTTGCAGCGTTTTTCTGAGTTAGAATATCTCCTTCTTGGAATCGTAACGGCCTTTCCATGTTTCCTAGTTCCGTTATTTATCGTGGGAAAGGTGTGTTTTTGTCCTTTTCTGATTTTCATATCTATTACATATCTTTTTTTCTTTTTTTTCTATTTCCTTACCCCTTTTTTTTCTAACCTTCCTTACCTCTTTTTGTCTTTTCTACCTCTTTTGTCTTTTCCTCGTTTTCCACCTTTTTTTGTCTTCAACTGTTTCGATGTTGTTTTTTAAGTTCCGTTTTCTGTTGTACTTTGACAGTTTGTCCTCGTGTGAGTTAATACGAGGTTCCGTGTTTTGTTTTTTGTCTTTTTCTTAATGCTTTGCTGTTTGTCATTTTTTTGTGTTTTGTTTTTTGTCTTTTTCTTTATGCTTTGTTTATTTGTCTCTTTCTATGTTTTATTTTTTTTTGTCCTTTTCTGGTTGAGGATGGGAAACCAGTCGGATCGACATCGTCCAATTTTGGACCGACATTGGGTAAAGGTATTTTTTCAATCCTTTTTTTTCTTTTTTTTTCCCCTTTTTTTTTCCTTTTTTTTTCTTTTTTTTCCTCCCTTTTAAACCCTTTTTTTTTGGTCTCGTTTCTTTATTTTATTCCACTTTTTCCTTTTCAGTCATTTGTTTTTAGTTTTTTAGTATGGACATTGGAAAAAAATGTATTTTATTTATATCCTTTTTAGTCTCTCTTTTTAGTGTATCGGTAGCCATTTGCCGATAATCGATATGCCCCTTTTTCTGGGTTACCGATAATCAATATATTCGCACGACCGGTTTCGATAACTATCAGCGATAACTCCGTACTCTGGTACGTAATGGATTGTGATTTTTTTTTCAAAACCCCCACCACTTCGCGGTCGCGACATCTCCGTACTCATCTCGTACATTGTTTCCGTACCATAAATTCCATGCTATTTGTACGAATATATCGGGACCCCTCACCGTTCGATAACCGATAACTATCGGTATCGGTTTTAAAGCGATAATTTTTTACCCGATACACAACACTTCTTTTTACCTTTCTTCTTTCCTTTCCCTTTAATTTCCCGCTTACTTTTTTTTATGTTATTTTATTTCATTTTTCTTTCTCCAATTCTATCTACCTTTCCTTTACCATAATACGTGTGGATTTTAGATTAAGGCTTTTTTTTTTTTTGTTAATTTTGTCCTTTTATCGCCTTATATTCGCTGCTCTTAGAATCCACACTTGTAGTGGTGGACAGATCTACCCTATACAGATTGTTGTGATTGACACTCCCTCTCTCTCTCTCTCCTTGTCACTCTCCCTCTCCCTCTGTCCTTCTCCCTCTCCTCCGTCCTTCCCTCCCCCTCCCCCCCCCCCTCTCCCCCCCTCCCCCTGGGTGGTATCAGGTGAATCTATGGCTCGCCGTTGTCAGTTTTGTGGGAAACTATTTTTGGACACATTACTTTTATAATCTTTTGGGAGCTTCTTATACTTTTCCTTCCTGGAGATTAAACAATGTGAGATATTTCTTTTTTTTCAATCTCTTTTATATCTCAAGTTCTCACTATCCCATTTCTTTCCCTCTCTCTTTTTTTATTCAACTTAACTTTTCAAAAAGGTTTACGGTTTCTCTATTCTTTTACATTTTAACTTTTTTTTTGGGAGTGAGGAACTGAATTCTTCCTCAAAAACTTGAAACTTTTAAACTTCTACAGTTACCAAACTATATTTCTTCTTTTTTCAGCTCTTTTAAAACTTTTAACTCTCACCTTTTTATTTTTCCTCTTCAGCAAACCTTAAAATTCTTCCTCACAACACTGAAAAAGCATTTTGTAAAAACTGAAGTCTCTCGAAAAAGCTTAAATCATTTTCAAACACTAGACAGTCTCTCTCTCTCTCCCTCCCTCCCTCCCTCCCTCCCTCCCTCCCTCCCTCCCTCCCTCCCTCCCTCCCTCCCTCCCTCCCTCCCTCCCTCCCTCCCTCCCTCCCTCCCTCCCTCCCTCTCTCCCTCCCTTTTGTAAAAGTAAGTTTCACTCCCTTTTATACCAACTTAAACATTTTTCAAAATAATCCAGTTTTTTCTCGAAAACTAAACGACTTCCTCTCTTGTTTTAAAAACAGGTTCCCATCCCTTTGTTTCTTTTGACTCACGCTTATTTTTGTTTCTACCACGTCCTTAGTAACCTTTTTCTCCGAAGATTGAGGCACGCTATTTCCGGTGTGAAATCTCCTTTGGTTCGGAGGACAATCCAAGTGATATGGGTCGTCTTTTTTTCGTATTTCACGGCATTCATGGAAACACTGACGATTGCAAATGTGAGTGAGAGGGAGAGGGAGAGAGAGGGAAAGGGGGAGAGAGGGAGAGGGAGAGGGGGAGTAAGAGGGGGAGTGAGAGAGAGGGAGAGGTAGCGGGAGAGAAAGGGTGAGGGCGAGAGAGGGTGAGGGAAAAAAATGACATTGCAAATGTGAGTGAGAGGGGGAGTGAGACGGAGAGGGAGAGGGAAAAGATGACAGTTGCAAATGTGAGTGAACGAGGGAAAGAGAGAGAGGGATAGAAGAAAAGTGACAACTGTGAATGTAAGTGACAGTGGTTGGAAGAGAGCGAGAAGGTAAGACTGACGATTGCAAATGTGAGTGGGAGATGGAGAGAGAGAGAGATATAAAAGGGAGAGGGAGAAAGAAACATCGACGAGTTTCAAATGTGAGTAAACACTGACTATTGCGAATGGAAGTGAGAGACGGAGAGAGAGGGAGAGGAAGAGGGAAAAAATGTCAACGGCGAACTTGAGTGAGAGATGCGGAGAGAGAGGGAGAAGGAAACGCTGACAATTGCAGAAGTGAGTGAGAGAGGGAGAGGCAGGGAGAATTTGGACTATTTTGAATGTGACTATGAGAGGGAAAGAGAGAGATAAAAGGAAGAGGGAGAGAGAAACACTGACTGGTTGTGAATGTGAGTAAATATTAACGACTGCGAATGTGGGAGGGATAGGGAGACAGAGACGGGGAGGGAGAGGGAAACGGGGAGGGAGAGGGAGAAGTAGAGGGCAAGGGAGAGGGAGAGGGAAAGATGACGATTGGAAAGGAGAGGGAATCGCTGACAATTGTGATCGAGAGAGGGAGAGGGAGAGGGAAACACCGACAAGTTTTGATTTGAGCTAGAGAGGAAGAGCGAGAGGGAGAGGGAAACACTGACACATGTGGATGTGAGGGTGAGAGAGGTGGGGAGGGATAGGAAGAGGGAAACGCTGATGAGTGCAAATTTGGTTGAGAGAGGGAAAGAGAGAGAAACAATGATAGTTACGAATGTGATTTAGAGAGGGAGTAATGGGGAGGGAGAAGGAGAGGGAAAAGCTGACGAGTTTGGATTTAAGTGACTGAGGGATAGGGAGAGGAAAGGGAGAGGTCGAAGGGGGGTGAGGGTGAATCTTTTCCTAATAGTAATACAAAATTATAGTACATGTTTTCTGCCAAAGGATATTAGATTAGTAAAATTGAAGAAAAAGTACCAAAAAAAAAATGGAACAAAATATGTAAGAATAATAACAAGTGATAACTGTTTTTGAATGCACAAAATATATGTATTCATATTATCATAAGTAATATACGCGTGTCATATTTGATGTTAAGATTGAGATTCGATGAATAAATATGATCTAACTTTTACTCTCTTCTCTCTTGTCTCCCTTCTCTCTCTTCGCTCTCTCTTCTCCTTTATCTCTCTTCTCTCTTTTCTCCCATCCCTCTCCTCTCGTCTCTCCCTTCTCTCTCTTCTCTCTCTTCGCTCTCCTCTCTCCTCTTACTCTTGTTTTGCAGTTTCCATATTATACATTTGTAGACAAAGTTGCCATGTACAAATATGGATCTCTTTTCTATGCGATTTACTTTTTTGTTACTTTCCCAATGTTCATAAGGTATGCTGACCGAGAAAACCTCGATAATATAAACAGTTGACTATCAAAAAGCCTCCATTTGTATTTTATAATCATAAAATAAAATGTTTCACAACTGTTTCACAATTATTTCACAATCATGAAGTGTAATTAGCGACTCGTTTCATCATTTCACAAACTTGTGACAAAATTAATTTGTTTCAGTAATGTTTTTGTTCATAAAGATGCTTAAGCTGTATCATCAAATAGGAGTTTTCACATAAGAGATGAAAAAGTTAGGCATTTCGTAAAAAATTAAAAAGTAATTTCCTTAAAAAGAAAAAGGGAATAAATAAATACATCTATAAATATATAAAATGATATGGAATTTGGTCATGCATCACATAAAATTGTTAATGATATCAATAAAAAATTTCACCCTAAAGTGCGTAAGTTTTGGCTCTATTCCGCTAAAAATACAAAAAGTCAAATCATCATTTCAAGCATTCAATTCCTCATCCACGTTCTTCATTTCTTCATTTTGTGACTTTATACATTTGTTTAAAAGCTCCATTCAAAGAGTTATAAAGTTGGTGTGGGAATTAAATTTTTGACAGGTTGGAGGAAAATCCGGCCGACCAATGGTCATTGGAGAGGACTGTAGTCGATGCTTTGGGGGCATGTATGTTAGTTACTATTTTACTTGATTTGTGGCGAATTATGATTGGTTCAATTGTCGCTATTCCCGGTGTACCGACTTACAAAGAATGTTTAACATATGGCATTCCTTGGTTAAAATAGATCTGTTTTTTCTGAGTTTTGTTCTTTTATCGTTGTGAGTATTTGGAAAGGATTTAGGGAGAGAATGGAGTTTTAGTAAGAGAAGAAAGAAAGTTCTGAATGTGCTCTAATAAATTTGGTGACAATGATGTTATTATTTATATACAGTTCTTTTTTTTCCTTTATAATTGCAAGGAAAGTATTTTTGCATTTGTTGATGACGTAACATTCCTGGGGATTCTTCACATTTCATTTTAGATTGATAGTAAGATTTAGTAATCCAATGTAGTTCTAAGTATATCTTAAGCGTTTTCATTTGTTTTTTTTTAAACGTTTTGTCAAAGCTTTATATTTCCCATGCAATGGCCGTTATTGTAGGTAATTATAGTTATTTTAATGAGGTTCAGATTTATTAACAAAGTTCTTCTCAGTAAACATCTGTACAGAGGTTAAATCTTTCAGTTATTTGGCAAGGTCCTCTGTCAAATTTGAGAATGTCTATTGAGTTACAAAACTGTGTTTATAGTTTGCAATTGAACCCAGGACTTGGAATTTGAAAGTAGTTTTTTTCACTTCTTCACAATTCGGTATATCTGGAGGTTATGACAAATGATGACAAGCTTTGACTAAAGCTAAAAAACAGAGGAATTGGGTGAACAATGTTTGGAACCGATTGAAACATTTTTTTTATAAAAAATCTCATTGTTTTCGATGACTAGCAAAAATGAAAAGTACAAATGAGAATTGTTCCAAACTATGCTCATGCAATAAACAATGCGTTAGAGAATGAATCATTAACCAAAATGGATATTTTCACAACACACAAAAACTTTTTTTTTCACTCTGATATATTACATAATTGTCCACTCTACGTTTCACCTTTTTTTGATGAAAAACAAGAGGAACTATCAAAATCGCTACAAAAGTAGGAAACTCTATGGTACAAAATTGATAACAGATTATTGATCTATCATCATTCCCGAAAGTTGTTTCAGGAAGTTATTGTGACTATCCACAGATGGGAAACATAAGTTCACAATATGAAGCATGGACCAAACCTTCTAAAAGGTTAGAGGAATGATAGCATGTCCAGTAAAGTATTCTGTAATAAGAATACCGGCAAAACCAATCATGGCAAGTCTTCCATTCCAACGCTCAGCTTTTGCTGTGAAAGGTCCATTCCTGCAAGAAAATAACACAAAAAAATTATGAAAAAACAAGCTAAAAACATGCAATAAAATTAAGTTCAAGAATTTCAATTCAGAAAGAAAGCTATCCATCTTTGCATAAAGACTTCATACGTCTTTAAAAAATGGGTTAATCACGCAGTATAACAATGAAGTTTGAAAAAAAACTAGTGAGAATTTTCGATGATGCAATAATAATTTTGAACCAATTATTGAGATTGGAAGCATTTGAAAAATGTGAGAAATTCATCCTTTGGCATGGTAACTTACACTCGGCTATCTGGGCTTTCACCATTGGAGATGGGAATGAGAGATGCCCAAATGATGGTTGATGTAGCCGCAAGCAAAAAGTATAATCCAGGACTTCCTGGGTAGTTGATCTGGTCAACAATTCTTTGTCCTGTGTAAAGCTCAGCAATAAAAGCCCAGGCACATCCCAGCATAGCCTGCAACACAGAAATAGACACAACAACAAAGTCATTACCTACACGTAAGGTTCTAGTTAAGAAATAATCTTAACAGGATGAAGGAGAATAAGGGTGGTACTCCGTCACGAACATGTTCTAATCAAACTGTTACGAAACCGTAACAAAAAATTCTGAATATCTGGGTCTTGACAGATTACAGCAAGTTTGTAATGAAATACCATTCTAACTTAGCAACATTTCGTTTTTCCAACGGTTGCCGTTCAAGAATTTGAATTTTTTCATTGGTGTAACTTGTTACAGTGACATTAGCAAACCCAGTAAAATTGAAGCAAATCATATACATCTGCATAGATACTAGCAGATATCTGCCATTATATGTCATATTTGCAGAGATACCAACAGATATTTGCCGATATATGTCAGAGTTTTGGACACTTACGAGGCGGCCATTGATTGTTTCTGGTCCAGGCCCATCAAAAGCCATAACGCTTCCAAATGATTTGTTTCCAAGCTCGGGACGACGGTCACTCTCAGGACGAGGGAAACCATATGCTGGCTCAGCTCCAAATACTGAATGCTTCTCAGATTCATTATTTGCCTCATTCTGCTTCACACCTTCGCGAGTGATAGGCACCTTGGTGTCCTTGACCTGCATGAAATAAAAAAATCAGTTCAGGTATTATTAAATACCTTGTGTATGACATCAGCCATAATGTGCTTTGTTGATGAATTTGAAGCAATACAACAGAATTGACTAGGTTGCGTCAGCTAGTCATTTCCATTGTCAACTATAAATGCTAATTTAGTAGCATTCTTCAAAAGTAAGACATAATTTTCATAATCGTTATCACATTGTTAGTACTTAAACATTATTGCTACTGTGAAAAACTAAAAATTCATAGCAGATCCATTTGTAAGTAATTTAATTACACCGATTCATGACTTGGCAAAGTTCCGAAAATGTTTATGTAAACGTCAAGCACGTCAGATTACCAGCTAGAATGTAAATTCTACTAATCGAAAAAAACAATGTACCAAAAGTTGCCTTTTCAACCTTCTCAATTGCGGAAATAGCAATCATATCAAAATGTAACAAAGGTTTGAAAGCTTACAGCAGAGAGAGGGCCTTTGTCATCTCCCGCCTGACAGCGAACTGAACTGCGTCGAACGGATTTTGGTGAGCATAGATTCACACAGTTAACGCCCGACCTTGAGAATTTCTTGTCAACAGAGACATTTTTTAATGTAACTGAATTCTGGAGAGAAACAGCAGACATGGAAGCCATTGCAGCAAAAGCAGCCATTGAATCTTAAGTAAAAAAAACTTAATTAAAATAAATTGATTCTGCAGATGTGAAAACTGAAGAAGCAAATTAAGAGAGGGAATTCAAAGATATGTAAGTTAAGCTGCAGAGGTAATCTGTTTTGAACTGGAGATGAAAACTGGATGGGCAGTGTTTAAATATTGGCGCCGAAAACGAGAAACTTGACGGCCTGCAATCAAACTAGCATGAGTATTGCCAACCGGTTAAATTATTGACTGTCAAATATGCCGGCGTGGCGAGTTGGTAATAACCGGCTGCCTGAGAATTAGAAATTGGCCGACGTAGCCCTTTCGCTTTTATGCCACGTTGTGCTGAGGAGAAACTTGACGGCCTGCAATCAAAAATTTGACGACCAGAATCAATACCGACGAAGTGATAATAATAATAATATATAAATTGGATTTTAGCGATAGAATGGCCAGAAATGCCGGCGTGGTTGGTTGAAAATAGCCGGCTGCCCGAGGACTGGGGGTAGGCCGACGTAGCCTTTTCCTTCTATGCCAAGTGTGGCAAACAGGTACATGACGGGGATGACGTGGAACACGTAAATTTATCCGACGGCTCAGATTGGACCAGGAACCTCTCGGGTGCTTGGGAATCCCACATGGCTCACGCAAAAACTCGACACGCGTGGGAACATAGAACCGTATTTCCTACATATGACGACGGCGTCTGTAACATACTAACATTGTACAAAATTGGATTGGCTCATCCACGTTATGAGGGTAAAGCGTGAGTAGTAAAAAAATCGTGCAGATAGTACGACGTTTAGCGAAAGAGTACATAAAGCTAACCCCAAAATTGTCGGTTGCCGATAGTATGTGATAAACTGATAATAATAGAATATTTCGTTTGAGGAGCCGACCCCGCCCACGCTAAATTGAGCCATGCTTAAGGCGTTCGTACTTTATATCTGGGCTTACTACGCCGGTTTCCCGAACAGGGCTGACTACACTGCCGCGTCGTTATTAGAGTTAATTACACTAATTAGGTCGCGAATTTTTTTTGGCCGAAAATCATAAAATAGTGTTAACAATACTCATTAGGTGTATAAGATATGACCTTACGTCTAGTGAAAAAAAAATATTTGTTTTAAAACTCACAATAAACTATCCAACTTAGTCCAAACATGTACGACTTTATTAACATAGCAGGATGGTAAACCATCTCCGAACATGGGAACAGAAGATGAAGAGGCAAAAACGAAACTGAAACACGAACGCGTGTGGACTCAAACTAACACACCGACAAGTGCAAGCCAAAGAAAGTCGTTGGAAAGAACAAGAAGCACAAAACCAACACGTGTACTTGGAACAAAGTGGTGAGCAAAACAAAAAGGGTCGTACTTAGGAAGCCGAGTGCTAGGCGACAAACAGTACAGTAAAAGTTCTACATTCAAACAGGTAAGAGGAAAAGGTTGTTGTGTATCGACCGAAATTGCTAACGGCACGCGCGTAGATCATGATTTTGGTAAATGGTGATATCGAGGATTTGATAGGAAGCCGATACATATCAACACTTCAATAACTAACTATAGTTGACCAATAAACCAAAGAAATCCAGGATATGCTAAAGTGGGACATGCTAAACTATCAAGTTGGTATTATTTGTCATTGTAGTAATGCATGTTGCCAACAAAGTTATCGACAGCTGTAGTGGAATAATATTGAGAAACAAAGGACTCAATTAATAGCTTTATATTACTACACTGCCCATCATTATTAGAGTTAATAACACCTAATTCAATCGCGACTTTTTCTGGCCAGAAATCATAATTAGGCAGTTAATTTGTCACATCTCTATGCACTAAATTAGTATTATACATTATAATTTTGCATTGACACTAATACATATCGCTAATAACTATGGACAGAATATCAATGCAAGAATCAAAACTAATGCCATGGAATTAATTAGCAGTAATAACATTACCATTATTTTTACTGTTAACAGATGTGGGGGTACCAATTCCACATTTCCTGGCAAGAAAAAATCGATAGAATTCACTGTTCACAAAGTACAAACTTTGGTTGTTATTTGTGTGATATAATCTAAGCACATTTACGTTACTATACTTTGTCAGCCACATGGACTAATTTACTAACTAGTACAGTTTTCATAGAAACTTAAGAAATAGATATTGTATCATAGTCAATTTATTGTTACACAATGCAACTGCCAATAAACATTAGTCGAGACGAAATTTATTGCCGACAACTTCAGTGCATAAATGTTCTTGTCAACATTTTATAGTGTGAGCAGGTGACCAGTCTCCATCATGAAAATAAAAGAAGCGCCACTCTTTCAATGAATGAACCTTATCAATGGAAAAATCTTGTAGACTAAGCATTAAATACAGTATTCCACTTATCTCCGGCAACAGATTATACAGCATAGAACTAGCCATTTGTAGGAACTGAAGCTCATACAAAGAAAGTACAAAAGTGGTGTTTACACCATCGAAGCTCACCATTATGAAACTCGTGAAAAAAGAAAAATTCGGTCAAATTCGGTTTTATAACTCAACTGCCTTCTTCCATCCTGTCTACATTTTTCTCACTGTCTACTTTTTCCTCAGCCTTTGTTTCTGTATTTGTTGTTTTCCCTTCTTGTCCTTCTTTCCCCTTTTCTAACCTATCTGCAGTAGCGTTTCCCTCAACCTCTCCCTCTCCTTTATCACTTGGTTTTCTCTCTAATGGCTCGGATTCTAACGGAACTGAGACATTGGTTTCTAACGGAACGGAAACACCTTCCACAGTCATTTCAGTTTGCACTTGGTCCTCTATAGCTGAAAGGAAAGCTGCCACTCCTTGTCCATCTGCTAGACCATACATGAGAAGAAAACGAAAAAGAAAAAGAAAAAAATAGTATGAGAGCGGTTTCAAAAAAACACCAACTAGCAGCGATTAGATATATTTGACTATAAGCAATGGCATCATGAAAAGGAATGTCGAACCTCAAGAGTGAAAAAAAAAAAAAAACAGAACCACAACAGGCACCCAAGCCTCTTTCCTAGGAAGAGGCAACAAAGAAAACACATATTACCACGCTAACCTTCAAAAACCAATAGGACAAGGATTCCTTATCACAGATAGAACCCTTGCGACATTCCAGCAGAAGGAATTATCTTTCGCGATGCTGTGAGGGTTTGACATCCCCTCACTCTTCACCAAATTGTTCAATGATATACCCAACAAAAGTTGATTAAAACATTTCAGTCATCACACTTAGGCGTTTTCTTTTCCTTTTTCCATATATCCATTTGGGCCTCAGGAATCAACAATCCTCCAAGCTTCAAAACAAATAAGGGCTTTGGGGTTTTCATACCTTTTGCTATTAATGCAACAATCTGTTCAAAAGTTAAGAATCATTTGTTGTAATTCAAGCACTCAAACCATCAATTGAAGTATGTTAGATGATGAACGATAAAAACAATACACAATTAGTGATTTGCTAGTAGTGTTAATGACACTAATTTGGTCCCGATTTGTTTTGCCTTCTGAACACAACATAATGTGACTAATACCAATTATATTTTTGCTCGCGGTTCACAATCGTCCACGTCATTTGGACTGTAAATATACTTATTAACCCTTAACTGTCTTCATACTAATTTAACTTTAATGCTAACAGCCATTCAAGGTGTACTAAAGCCAGCATAATTGAACGAACCACATATAGGAAACTACTAAAAACTTACATTTTGAAGGGTCGATCCCAAACTGACTCCAGTCGACCTGTCCACTTTGAAGAAGCTGCACAATCAGAATGTTCCCGACAAACAAAGTCAGCATTTTTTTTCAAGTAATAAAATTGATAGGGCTACTCATATGCTTTTTCAACACTACCCCGATTCATGGTTTCGGGAATGAAAATCCTTCAGTGCTTAGGGCCTTAATTCAAATTCCTCCAGTAGTTAGGGTCCTTGATCCAGATTCCTTCAGTAGTTAGGGTCCTTAATTCAAATTCCTCCAGTAGTAAGGGCCCTTATTTTCTTCCATAGGTGATTTCTGGAGCGTAACTGAGGACTAGACTAAGGACTATATGTCGTCAAACAAGTTTGGGACTGGGGCTTCCGAAATCATTTTTAAAATGTGAATCTGCCATAAATTTTGTATGCAACAAGTATGCATAAATTTTTTCCTGAGCTTTAGATCGAAGCCACACTGTAAGTCCTAAATGTGGACCAAACTTCTCCATTACTTAAAAGCAATTTCCATGCATCATTTCTTTGCTAAAATTCTTTGCATCTGAAACATGCAACTAGCCAAATAAAAGCCTGCAAAGCCAGAAATGCTTTGTCGTTTTTTTACGTAAATAATATGATCTATAACTGTACTAAATCCTATTTTGCCTTGAAAACTTAACATTTTACACTAGTTTTATCCATTTGAGTGTGAAATAATTACTGAAATACCCAAAATGAATCCAAGCTAGGTGAAAGCTTTGTCAATCACAACAAAGCAAAAAATAACAAATCATGCAGATTAGGGAGCTTCTTCGTCAATTGCAGTAATGCAGCTCTCACACCTAATCAATGAGGATTGTCTTTTTCCAGATAATCAAACAATATACAGGAAATTATAAGCTGAAGCGCACATGATAAAACTCACATGTGAGAAAACTTCAAGTTGTTGATGGAATTGAGGGCTCTGAATTAAATCCCGCATAGCCTCATGTGTTCTCAAAGCCTGTAGGGCACAATTGCACGCTTATTAAATAATTGCTGCCAGGAAACTATCCAATCAGTAAACACACCACAGGACCCAAAACGTTTTCAAGAGTAAAGTCAGAACTATAACGGAAAGCACTAACTCACTTTCTATTCTTTGAAGTACACCATGAATCACTATTAGCGTTAATAACACTAATTTGGTGCCAGTTTTCTTTGCCTAGCGTAAAATAGCAAAAACGGTACTAGTTGTTGTTTTCTTAATGCTAATTTGGTAAGCGTTCCAAAGTCGTCCACATCGCTCGGACTTAAACTAGAAATAACAAATAAACCCCATGCTATATGTCTTAATGCTAATAACAATCCATGGTGTACACCTCATTTCAGATCTCATGAGTTGATCAGATTTAACGTGGCCTTAACAACATGTAAAATCCACGCAGCTATGAAGCTATTGCGTTGCTTAATTTAAGCTGGCCATTGACACAGTTTTCAAAATCGAGGAAACCAATGACTAAATAATGGCATGCCTACAGAGTAGACACTAAACAAAAAATGAAAAGAGCAAGCCAAAATGTTGCAGGCATACTTCTGGCAGATATGGCGCTAATCTTTCTTGAACTCCCAAGTTTTGTAGAAGCGGCAAAACAAATTCCGGTTTCAACACTTGAGACAGACTCGGACCCACATCTACCATCTTGCTCCCACCCATATGACCTGACACCCACAAAAAAAAAAGGTGTGACTGTGTTAGACACAACGTTTACTGCCGACAACAGACGTGATTGTTAGATAAAAAAAAATGGGGTCACATGAATGCCAAGCTCAAGTTTCAAATTATTTCTTCTAGAAGTTCAGGTGTTATATCAGCACCTTTTCATCTGGTACTGATTTCATAATCCATGATCACGTCCGGTCCTCTGGTTCTTCCGACCCTCTCAACTTAAGGATAAAACGGGGTATCTAATCTAACATGGCTTCAAGTGGAAGGAGATCACACATTGAAGAGCATTAGGATTGTTGACCATGCAAAGCATACCCTTGTAGCAAAAAACAGATGGATACTATTCACAACCACTAAGATATGATATTATACCTGCAGGAACAGCCAGTTGTCCAAGTCCTGAAAGAATATTTTGCAAGTCGGCAAGCTGGACTGGAGCTGTAGGTGGTATTCCTGCGCTTGTTCTCATGGCCTCCTGAGGTGCTGCTGTGCTTGAGGCAGGAATTTCTGCAGTTTGCAATTGACTTGTAGGACCTCCGTCCCTGTAATCGCAGTTTCACAAAGGTGCAGTTTTGAAGTTAAAAGTGAGAGCAGTCATGCAGCAACATCTCAACAACAAAGATGCAAATAGGAAAAAAAAAATAGTTTGCAGCTAACCTTTTACCCTGTTATTGCAGTTTAACAAAGGAGTAAATTTGCAGTTAAAATTGAGAGGGACATAGTAACACATCGACGACAATGATCGGAACAGGAGACAAATGTTTATTAGGGGCTGCTTTTTTACCCAGTAACCTTAGTGCAGCTCTAAAAATCTCCAATTGAAATGGCAGTGACCTACACAATCACTAATGAAAAATAACATTGCATTGTTAATCCCTAACTTAACCTGCTTCATGATCTGCAAAAACAGAGCACCTATAGAATGATAAGGTTATGCTAGTCCAAAACTTTCAATTTTTTTACAATATGAATTACACCGCCTTTCGCTATTAGAGTTAATGAATTATTAGCGTTAACACTTTATTAGAACTAACTAAACTGAAGTATGCTTTTTCCCGTGGTTCATTATGGACCACTATCTAAAAGTGTTACTCACACTGATTTAGATTTTGGGTAAAAAGAACACTAATTCGAATTAGAGTGATCAACTCTAATAGCGATGGGCAGTGTACAGTTGAAGTTCATGTCACATAGTGGAGCTCCAGGAAGGAATGTGACATTCATACCTTAGAGATGATTCCACCATCTCCTCATCATAGTCTGGATCATCCGGATCTCCATGTCCTTCCTCCAGCCCTGGAGCATGGCAACTTGTCATTGCAACAATTTGATTATACGCAATAAGTTCTTTAACTGGAACTAGAAAAACTGTGGAGCTTGTGGATTACTGATATTGCATGTTTCTCCTGGCAAGATAAAAACTGCTACTTATATTGCCATATTTAATACAGCATTTTCACTCACATTCCATCATCTCCCGGTTAACTGCCTCACATAAACTTGCATCCTGCTCTTGCTTTGGTTCCTGCCAGCAAAATTGATGAAAAATATGAAAAAAAACAGATAAGACCAAACAAGGTTAGCAAATAGTCTCGGTTATGTCGGTTATCACGGTTTAAAAGCCAGCTCTCCATTTCAGACAAAAAAAGCCACATCACTGCAATATGAAAAATAACTTACGAACAGGACCATGGCATGCATTTTTTTCTTGTGAGGAAGATTTGATTTCTCACCTGCATCCAGAAGAAAAACTTTCGATCATCGTTCTTGAACCTCAGAAGATAGACACGACCAGCTGATTGAGTAACCTGCAAAAAAAAATGATTTCCAAAATCTGCATTCTAAGCTTGCTTGAAAAATGGACAATGCACTGCCAATGGTCATAATTGGGAAGTCTATATGTGGTTTATAATACGCATATACTATGGAATCCACATATAGTGTTTCCAATTATTTTCATACATTTGGACTATGCCACTGGTGCAGGAGAAAATCACCACAGATTATTATTCCTTCCATGACAAACTTGGGAGATTGACAAATTCTTTGACTTTGCAGGATTCAAACATAGCAATTGGACCTTTTCAAACACAGCCTCTTCTGGAAAGACGATTTGATCCTCCTCTACGGCTCGGGTGGTCCGATCCAACCATTGAAAGTGCAACAATCCATCATCTGTCTGCGATCAAGCCAAAAAAGAAAAAGAAACTCACCATTATTCTTACATGTCTGGATTAGTCGTCGCACTTTCATAGGTTCGGACACAATAAAACACTGGACGCTGGCTTTACATAGTCATATTCAAGACTCAAAAAACGATTTTTGAGTCATTGCAATAACAAAAAAATAAAGCACTCCGATACTGAAAATTCCTTCTCCAAGAATTTTGTGAGCTTAAAATTTGTTACCAATCTAATGACTGAATGGGACTCAACAGCACCGTCAAACAATCATAATGTTTCAATCATGCAAAAACAATAGGAGGTAAATCAAATCTGACCCGAATTATTCTCACAGTACCCTTACGGGCGTCAGGCTGGACTCTTCCAGAAATAAATTGCATTCGACCAGCTCGAAATTCCACCAAAGATACTGGTTGATCCTGCAAATGCCAATACAGCATATCATACTATACTCAGATTGCTGCTGCACTTAAAGTATGCACGACAAGAAACTGTAGGATCCACCCTCAACATGAAAGTAAATTTCTCTCGCGTAATCTATGATTGCGGACGAAATGACTTAGAACTTCCAAGCAATCAGAGCAGAATGGACTGAACCTGTGTAGAAGCTGCTGACGTCATGGTCTGTCTGTGAAACGGAAGTGCCATGTTTTCTTTCAGTTGAGTCCTAAAACGCAGCAAAGGCAAGGTGATGTTGGCAATAGCGAAACCTGCAACTGATTGCGCTTATATGGCAGAAAGGTATTTTATACAAAAAAGTGCAGCAATAAAAATAACAATTGAAAGGATACAAATGAAACTTCTGCAAAAAAAAGAACTTAAAGAAGTGTCCTCCTAAAAAGCAGCACGGAGAGGAAGCGAGGAAGAATAAATCAAGAGGTAGCCGCGGGAGAAATTCAGGAAAAAAGAAGGTAAGGAAAAATAAGCAAGCGTGAGAGAGTTAACACCAAAATCGACAGGAAAGCGGAAGCGACTGACTTCTTCAGTGCAGGCAAACTAAAAGTACCATGTTTGAAAAGTACGGATATTTCGTATGCGCTAAATTTTGCATATAGTAAGGCGGAAATAGTAACGAATATTAGTAGAAAATAGCTCTGGCCTTCCATTACTGTACTGTACTGTAATAGGATAATTTGAAATTTTTGTTTAATGTGCAGACTCCGCACGAAATATTCGCACGTTTTTAACTTACAATTAAACGACGTGGAAAAGAGAATTGTCATTTGATCTCGTGTTCCGAACGATGCCACGGTGTCCGTATTCACTTTTCAAACTTGATCTTTTTAAAGGGTTGTACTATTGTCCGTCATGATTCTCTGGACAATAGTACCAACGTCCTCCAGGACGATCTCTGTCCAGTGAATAATAGTATGTCATCTTGCTAGACGTTTGTACCAACGTCCTCCAGGATGTTCCCAGTCTAGTGGATAACATGTCTGAGGAAAATAAGAAATTGCGTGAATGCTCTGCAGCTGCACTAATTGTGAAAAATAGGAAATGATTACCACAGCAAGTGCTGTAAATCATGGCATTTTTTCCTCTCTTTATGTATCTTGAATATTTGTTTATTTTTTCATGGCTGCGTTTGTAGTGGATAGCATAAAACAGTAACTTGTTTTTTCCGTCAATAGTTATTGATTTATTTTTTATGATGAGAAAGGAAAGTCTTAGTGCTTCGACTTTTAAGCATTTTTCTTAAATTGATATTGTATTTTTCTTGCAAAAGCAACTGAGGCAGTTTCTCTTAAGAGCAAGGAGGATATTCACTGCTATTGCTGTATTTTAGCTGTACAGCTTTTTTTATTGGATTTGCTATATTAGCTTTATTCTTGTAGTCATGTTTTCGTTTCCGACATCTCCCTCATGCACATGGAAATGTAACCTTAATTTTTCTAGCTTGCAAAACTATCAAAACGAATCATGCGTCTCTCTCAATGTACTCTTGTTAGACGCTTATTGTTTGCATTTGAATTTGTCACATATTGCTGTTAAAGCATTTGCTCAAAGAAAACATAAATGTGACAAAGTGAGCTACGTCTCAACTTTCTCTATATCCAGCCGATCTTCTCTTGCAAGAAACATATTTTCAACGGAGAAATCAATATTGGCAAGTACTTCGGAATGGCCGAGAAGAGGGCCTTTATGGTTGAAACAGTCACCTAGAAAAATGAAACATAATGCCTTATTCGGTTTAGGTGAAGAGGCAGAATATACATATGAGAATGGAATGGCAGGAAAAGGCCTATTTTTACTTGCCTCTCCTCCAGAGCCAGTGCAATTTCCAAGGAAACCACTTGATCGCCGATTTGCGGTTCTCCTAATGAGATCCTCATATGAAGCATGTGATGATTTAGACTTTATTGCAATGGACAAATTTCAAGCAAAGGTTTGCATTTAATTGAAAACCTCAGCAATTTTTTTGTTCTTTATTTGGAGAATGGTTGCTCTGATATTTCAGTGTGTCCGATGTTTACAATCAGGTTGACTATGTTACTCTTCCATGCATAGGTTACTTCACTTTGTGCTTCTTGTCTCGTCACGGTCATACAATGTATGGCCATATAAATGATTTTTTTTCTCTCTCTATCGTCAACTGGAGGGAATATGTCATATATGCTCTTTAGCAATAAGGAATACTGGACTGAATTGTTTTTCTTTCAACGAATTTTCTCTGTTGTTTTGTTGAGTGATCAATAAATCAGTCTATTATTCCTAATTGCTAAAGAGCATATATAACATATTCCCTCCAGTTGACGATAGAGAGAGAAAAACTTTTATTTATTTTTGCAAATCGTAAAGCCATTCTTTATTTTTCTTTTTAACGGTTTCAAGCCAAAATCAATTTGTTTAATGTACAATTTGTTTAATATACTGCTTTTTTCATATTTTATTGTGCCCAAATCGGTTTGCTCTTGTGGATGAGTATGACATAACAGTGATAAATCAATGTTTGGCTCAAAAGAATTCGCTCTTGTGGATGAGTATGACATTACAGTGATAAATCAATGCTTGGCTCAAAAGAAGGAAGGCACCTTTGAGTTTCTTTTTGCATTAGATCAACAATGATTTGATGATTTGACAATGATTCGCAGTTCTGGAAACTCCGTCAAAGTGAGGTGGAATCGTATACACTGCAGTATGCTCCCTTGAAAATCAAAACCGGTGAACTCACAGATCCGGTACAGCTTGACTCCATTTTCTGGGGGGGCTGGCATGTTTCAAATTCTGGCATGGTGTAATTTGAATAGTTTTGAAGCTCTTGAGAGATGCCTTCGTCTTTCTCGGTAGTCTATTTCCTTAATATCCATTTTCCTACCTACTTGCATTATTGAATTTTCTGATTGCAAGACACTGTCAAACTTGAATGTGATTTTAATACCTTGAAGTGTTTTTAGGAAAGGCCGATTATGAAATCAGTGATCTAGGGAGCAAGTCAAGTTGCATCTTAATCTAGCAAACAAGTGGTACACTGCCCATCACTATTAAAGTTAATCACTCTAATTCGAGTGAGTGTTTTTTTGACCCAAAATCATAATCTAGTGTTAATAACACTATGTGGTTAAGTGGCCATAACGAGCCACGTTTCAAATCATTAGTTAATTAATGTAATTAATTCGAATGATGTGACTCTATTAGCGATGGGCGTGGTTATGTGATGTGCATGTATTGTCTACAAATTGTTTCACTAAAAATGTAACATTAGTCAACTATGCTGTTGAATAAGCATTTGGTTCAAGGTTAACTAGAAACGCACGTTTACTTTGTTTACTATGAAGTTTGCAAAAGTTTTGTAAAATCATTGAAGCTGATGATCTTACCCTATCTGGTGTTTTCCACGAGAAGATTTCTGAAGGTTCAGTCTTGGATGGGGGAAAAGGGGGGTGGGGTATATGGCAATGCCATCGCAGCTCTACTTTGACTTCATAAGTTTTGCACAATATGCAACAATTTCGAACGCCATGCGTACCGGAGAAAATGTTTTTCAGGTCTGTTGTTCTGAACGAAAATTGGTTTTTGAGTTTGAATGATAGAAAAAAAATGTCATATCAAAATAACTTGTTTCTTTATTTCCCAAGGAAGTCATGCCAGGACATTTGTTGCCTATAGTGTCAAATATTTACGTTAAACTGAGGCATTAAGTTTCACTGTTTTTTTTAGTAACGAGTTGATGACATTGCCAATTTTATGAAGTTTCCATTGATCAAGATGGCTTGTTGGCCCTCTATAACACATAGCAACAGAGTGAATTGTGTATTTTTGTCCAAGCGGATCAAGATTCTCATTGATCTCACAATATCCCCAAATTTTTCATAAGTGCTCGTAGCCACTCATCCCTAGTGCATCCTGACTTGTAATTTGTTACTTATTAAACCTTTTCCGTTTTTCTGGTCTTTTTGCAGGAGAGACAGGGGGCGTACGGTGAAGTCCAAACCATTCGTCGAGATGAACGGTTAAAGGACAACGCCGATCTTCCTGCAGCTTTTAAGGAGCGTGTTGGGGATATAATATATCAAGGTCTCCTAGAGGGCTTTGAAGAGAGAATATTTAATGCACCTCCTCCTTGTGCAACAACAGCACCTTTTACTTGTGTAAGAAGATTTTCATATTGCAGTTCTAATGTCAATCCCTGGATTTCTAGAGATGTATGTGATGTCATACCAAGTCTACTTGTCTCTCGAGAAAGCGGTATCTGTCACTAACCTCCATGAACAACTGACCTTCATTCTACTTTTTCAACCCCTTGAACTCAGTGCCATTCTTAAGTGTCCATGTTGAGCAGATTGTGGATGGTGTGCAAAAAATTCTAAAAGTTTTCACATCGGAGGGATACGCATTATCAGCAAAAGTCGAGGATGTTGAGGAGCGTTCAACAGGTGGTGGGCGATTCAAGGTGGGTTTTCAAGGCTTCGTTGTTCTTTGGGAAATGTTAAATTGTGAACAATTAAAAGGTGGTTTTGGTGATGAATGGATGGCTCTTATTCAGGCTGAAAAGAAGGGCAAGATTAGTAAGTGCTAGTCCACCTCTTAGATGTCACAGTTAGTCTATACACAATGTTTTCAGGCACCAATTAGGCATCCACATGTAACTACTCTGCCTATCGCTATTAGAGTTAACCAATCTAATAGATATGTGTTTTTCTGAACCAAAATCAGAAACTAGTGGTAATAAACTATTTTGTTTAAGTGGCCAAAAAAAAAGCCATGTGGCAGAATTTAAATCTTGGTAGCTTATTCGAATGAAGTGTCAACGCTAGTAATTCACTAACTCTTATAGTGATGGGCTGCGTAGTGTAGCTGGAATTTTAATTGTGTGGACAAAAAACAGCCACGAAGGCCCATCCTTTTGCATCTATGGTTTAGCTTTAACCTTACCTGTTTCCATCCACACTATTAGTCTACCTATTCATTTTCCATCCATACCACTAATCCATCTACCTGTTCTCCGTCCATACTATAAGTCCATCTACCCGTTTACCATCCACACTATTAGTCGTTCTAGACTAAGTATTACACCGACATGAGATCAGTGCCATAATTTCCTGAAATTCATATTCATATTCTTGCAGGTTCGTATTGAAGGACCTGCAACATTATGGGGAGTTCGGGCTTTGGCCAGTAGAAGAGCTTATATTTTGACCGATTTTGATGCCATGGCGATTGGAGGTTTCCTTAGGGCTTCAAATCGTACATGTTCTTATAAATCAGGATATACTGATACCTCTTTTGTGCAGTTATGGACGGTCACATAGTGAGTTTTCCTTAATTCTAGGTGTTGAGTGCCTAATTTCTTCCTTTTATTTTTTTGTTTATGTGAGCAAAAGTGCACAAATTTTGTTTCTCAACCAAACTGAAGAAAAGTCTTATTTGTTTTTTTTATCCTCTTGTTTCCTGTCTGTATATCCTTTTTCCGTTTTTATAAAGGCAAGCAAATTGGAACCATAACAAAGAAATGAAAGAAACGAAAACAAAAGAAAAAGGAGACAAAAAAAAAAACCAAAATATGAAAGCGAAAAGAGAGGAAGGTATTCAAGCAGTTCTGAAAACGTTCGTACTCTGTCTGGCTACTGAGTACAATGTATTCACAAAACTTTTGTTACATTAGGAAACGATAACTTTTGGGGGGTCGGGTGACCTCCTATCATTTGTGGGAAGGTTATACCATTGTATCGCTATTTATAGTGTCAATGTTTTTTTTGCCACTTCAAACATTTTTTCTTCCTGCACACATGTCCGATTTTTTACTTGAGACCGCCAATCAAAAGGTGAGAGTCTCAACTTTCAATTGCAGTTGATGAGTTAACAATCTGACAAGTGTGCACGGAGCGAAGATGTTTTCAGTTTAAAAATAAACATTAACACAAATAGCGATACACTGTGTATTTTAATCACAGTGTCTTTTTTTTCAATAACGCCCAAAATCTCCGGTAAGATAAATTTGGACAAACTTGGAAGGTAATTTACATTTTGAGACTTATAATTACTGGATTTGTCCTACAATGGCAAGAACTTGGTATCTGATTTAAAAGAAAACTCAGCCCTGTTTCGAGACTGAAATCTTTACTGCATTTGTATGCGATTCCTGTTAATGACGTCAACCTGGGGTACTACAACCTTTTATGAATTGAATTCTATAATGAGGGCAACCTGAGATATGCCAATCTGTTCTAAAATGACCCATAAATTGATGAAAACCTGTTCAGGAAATAAGGGCATGTAATGACCCATGTTCTGTGAAAGCCATTGCTTCATGTTAGTATTCATTTTTTGCCAAAACTAGATATATGATCATATGTGCATGCTATATGTATATATATATATATATATATATATATATATATATAGAAGTGGGGCGACTTTATTAAAAAGCGCGATGGTAAACCATCTGAGTCCGTAGGAACAAAATGAAGTAGCATTTCTAAAACTGAAAGAACCACATGAGAAGAGAATAAACAAAAAGGAAAATCAAGGCATGGGTATTGGGTAATTTCATATCGCGATAAATTTGATATAGGATGTATCGAATATCGATCGAGCAAAGTTCTCGATATATCGTACAGAGACCAACATAATTATCGCGATATATAGTATTTTATAAATTTAATATTTTATATAATATGTTATTTTAGCGATAAAGACAAATTTTCTGATATGGGACGTGCGACGTGATTTGCGTTTCGTGACTTAAAGGTAGACGCCGCAAAATGTAACCGACAAAAAAGTACTAATACTGTAATTCATATCGTTACTTATTTGGGGTATGGTTGCATTAAGAGGTCTTTGTAATAGTACGGACAACAAAAAAATTTGTATTACAGAGGCCTCGGTGACATCGCGTATCGTCTTTAAACAAGTTTTTACATACATATTTTAATTTGAGTGGTTTCTTGTAAGTTGATGATCAAATCTGTAAAATCGTCAAAGATTTGAAATCGACCATTTTAGTATGGAAATCCGTACTTGCCTATTCGTGCACTTCACAAGTGTATTGCGTCAATGTACCTTAGAGATCTCCTTCACTCTGCTGACTTTCAAGAAAAAACTGTACTTCTTTTCGGTAAAGATCTTACGGTCACCTTGTTCAAAGGCACGTGACTTTGGAGACCTGTGAAAAAATTCATTATGCCTCGATATGTTGACGATACGATATATCGGTGATATATCAGCGATATATCGCGATAATTTGATTTTCGATATATCGAAGCAATATATTGATTATCGGGTACCTGAAATTCGATATATATCGAAACTCGGCAAATGGTCCTCGATACCCAACACTATCAGAAACATAAGTGATAGTAACTCTATGTAGGTACTTGGCCCATAATGAGCTACATGTCAAAACACAATTTAGTGTAGTTACTTGTCATGAAGTGTTATCATTAATAATTCGCTAAACCTTGTAATGATGGCCAATGAAGTTGTCGGGCAATTGCCAACATGTCGTTTTTAATTAGTTGGAGAAGAGCACGTCAAAACTTGAAATATGTGATCCATAGGTACAAGGATTCTAGACAACATAGGAGATATACAACCGATACAAAGCCATATTGGAAATGCATTTGTTAGATCTTGTTTGATGATGATGATTGTGAAGTTGTATTTAAATCCACCCTCCTCGATCCACTTTTTTTAATGTGTACATGTTTGTTCCTTAATTCACTGCAGTGGATCCAGTCTTTTTCGGGGGAGTGGACTACAAAACGCCATGTCTCTCTTAACTAAAGTAGTAATGTACATTCTAATTTCGCATTAACACTAGTATATTCGTACAATAAAAGCGATAGACAGTGTACTTTTTGCCACCCAGTTTCGCGAAAACTTGGAGTTGATTGCAACACTACAACGTGAATCGTTGTTAGTGTTAATATTTTTTTAGTCTCCCAAAACATCTTTTTCTAGTACACATTGTGGATCTGACGGTTGCAATTGAAAGGTGAGGTTTTAAGCTTCCAAATGGCGGCCTCAAATTGAAAATCGGACAAGTGTGTACAAAGAAATGGTGTTTTAAGTGGCGGAAAAATGATTAACACCAATAGCGATACACGGTGTACTATACCGTTGGTGGAGTTCAAAAGCATGTCTGATTATTTTCCACCCTACATGGGAAAATATGGAGTCCTCTTGGATGCTATGACTATGTAAAACCAAACTACATGTGATGAAACCCATTAAGTGCTTTTAAAGTATATTTTATTATTTTACTTCCTTGAACATAGTCGGTCCCTTGGTTGCCAAACGTGGTGCACCAAATTCAAGAGATTGCCAGTTCGCCGATATGCATAGTGAGTACAGAGGGAAATGTGTTCGATATAGGGCAGCCGGTCCGCGTGTGCGCAAATAGCCAAATTCGAAGGCCGAGAATCATGCAATGTGGTACAGTTTTTAGATGTACGGAAATGGATCGGATTTGTACGCCTGATAGCCTGCTAGATCATGCCCCGAGATGGTTTGATCGAGATCTCAAATTTCTCAAAAAAAGCTTTTAAATGGTCGAGATCCTCTAATCTGATTCATGCGAATGTGCCTCATCTAGATCTGACTGCTGGGGTTACGTATCAAGTACTTTGATAAAATCCAAAACGAGATTTCTTAAAATTTCAGTGGCCCGAGCGGGAGGCTGTCAGCTTGTCACACATACGAATTTGGATTTTCTGACATGTTTCCCCTAAATAACGACAAGATGTTTCTTAGGGTATGTCCCCATGTACTTGTAACTTAGCGAACTTACTTTGTATTTTAGCGCGGATCCGCCGGACCCGGTTTTCAAGTGTCCCTATGTTTGTAAGGACGAAATCGTAACTTACGCTTGTGACGATTGTATACGTCGACAATACCTGTGACGGTTGTTAACGTCTACAATCTATGGTTGCACGTTATTTTTTGGAACTGCTTGTGACGTCGCATGATTTACCGTGACATTGTAGACGTACCGCCTTCCAGCCTGTGCCGTTTCACGGTTGAAGATGAGGCGTTTTGCCTTTGCGTCTCTTATCCGGTCGACGTGAAATGGCATCGGATTTGAAGACCCCTGCAAAAAAAAAATCCGTACTGGACGAAAACGGACAAAACCAAACAAACTGTGTACTTTTCTTCGTCGTATTAGAACGCAAACGGACAAAACATACGGAATTTTGTACCTTTCTTTGTCTTTTGAAATCGTATTAAAATTTTCGAAAATTACGACACGTGCAAATATATGTTCCTATTTGTTTATGGATAATGCCTAGTTTTAAAACATATCGCGCATGTGTTTTAAACGTAAGGTTGAAGATGACGTTTTTTGTCGTGGAAGTGGGTCGAAAAACACAAGACGACAAATTTTCATTCATCTTAAATTCGAGGATGACGCAAATTGTACTCTACAAATTTGCAATTCCTTCGTACGGTTGCAGCTTAGGCAGTACGGCGCTAAGTTTTACAAGAAAACGACAGAAAAAAACCCTTACTTGGGGGTGCGTCTCCATGTGCCTAAGTAAGGGTTTTTTTCTGTCGTTTTCTTGTAAAACTTAGAGCCGTACCGTGTAAGTTTCAACCGTACAAAAAAATAAAAAAAAATGAGAAGTACATTTTGCGTCATCATCGAATTTAAGATGTACTACATGTTGTCTTTTTGTGATCTTCGACCCACGGCCACGCCAAAAAACGTCATCTTCAAACTTTTATTTAAAACACAGGTAAGATGTGTTTTAAAACAAAGAATTTTCGAAAAACAAATAGAAACACGTATTCGCACGTTTAAAAAAATAAAAAAAAAGAAAAAGAATTCAAGCGACGACTAAATGTGCACGATCTGCTATGTTTTGTCCGTTTGCGTTCAGGCACGACAAAGCAAAGTACACAATTTGTTTGAATTTGTCCGTTTGCGCTTGGTACGGATTTTATTTCGCCTGGGGTCTCAAGATCCGATGCCATTTCACGTCGAGGGGACAAGAGACGCAAAGGCAAAGTGCATCTTCTTCAACCGTGAAACGACACAGGCTGGATGGCGGTACGTCTAAAATGTCACGAAAAGTCATGCGACGTCACAAGCAGTTACAAAAAATAACATGGCGGTACGTCTACAATGTCACGAAAAGTCATGCGACGTCACAAGCAGTTACCAAAAATAACGTGCGTCATCACAGATACACTGTCGACAGCCGTCATGGGGTATTGTCGACGTATACAATCGTCACGCCCTTAAGTGACAACTTCGTTTGGTACACATAGGGACACCCGAAATCCGGGTCCGCCGGATTTGCGCTAAAAAACAAAGTAAATTCTCTAAGTTTCAAGTACATGGAGACGCACCCTTATGCACATGGGGACATACCCTAAGATTCTGCCCAGAAGACAATTTTTACTGTTCGGTTCTGAAGTCCGCATTTGTGATTTCTACGTATCTAATACGTACGAAATATGTACGATAACGTATTTTTCGTACAAAAAAGGAAAATGGTCACATGGCAAAAAATTGAAGAGGGAAATTGCCATTGGTCCTTCCTATCAACAGGCGCCATTTTTCACCCTGTGCTTATGCGACGTGTCAGTCTTTCAATTTTGCCACGTGCCAGCCTGTCACTTCTGTCACGCGTCACATCTTTTCGGTCACGAGGTTGCGAACGAGTCCTTTGCTGTCCTTGAGGAAAAGAGTTCACTGCTTGCTGCTCCCTGCAACCCTAATTAATTGACAAAGTTTAATTCATTGTCACTGTCACCGAAGAGCATATGGAGTGTAACTGTTCGACTCGGTTTGCTTCAAATTCTGGCAGACGAATCAGTCATGGCTGAAATCTCAAGTTTTGCAGTGAATTCGAACTTCTGCATGTGTTTTCAACAGTTTTTGTGCGGTGATTCGTTTATAACATTGCCATCATTATTATTTTCGTTTTTTTCTTTTTCATCATCTTCGCCAGCTTTATGTAAATCTGTACAATCATCACTACTGCAGCTCCTACTGCTGACGTCATCAACAGCATCAGTGATATTGTTAGTGACGTCACTAAATTCAGAAACTTTAATAAGAAAATCGACATTAACCTCAATAT
>JBBHKE010002597.1:271352-299550 GCA_037447655.1 Zygnema cylindricum | reverse complement strand
TCCTATTGGAGCCCCTGATTTTGTTAACCAATTTGTTAAAGACGCTTTGTTAGATGACCTTTCTCATTGTGAGGACTTTCCCAAACTTCCGAACTCAGAAGTCGCGTTTGCTATCTTAACTCGTTGTTTTGCCCAACGCCCATTTTACTTGGCCCGCACTTTACCTCGAACTCATCCTTCCTTTCTTCCCTTTCCGAATTTGATGATCGGCTCTTTGGTATTCTTCATCAACTGGTCGGCCACGATATCTTTGATCGGCCGGAAGGCCTCCTTGCTCGTAGACAAGTTGCTTTACCAGTCTCTTGCGGGGGTCTCGGTTTACGTCTTACAACCACCTTGTCACCATCCGCTTACCTAGGGAGTTGGGCTTTGGTAGCACCTATTATTACTTCAAGATTCTTGGTGGACGACACTCCTATTTTAGCTCATGCGGTCTCTCACGTCGATGAGGGTTTGCTCTCATTCCAACAAGCTTTATTGTCCTCTCGGGCGCTTTTACCAGTTGAGGCCCAAGCTGAAGTTCTCGCGTTCCCTTCCCTCATTACTCGAATTCACTCACGCGTGAAATAACACATAGCCGACAAGGTAGCCGCCGCCGAATTCAATGATCTTCTTCAGGCGCTCCCTACGGCTGAAGCGTGGAGTCTACTTCGTTCGTGTTCGGGGCCTGGGGCTGGAGCTTGGCTTATTGCTACATCAATTTTCACTTCGCTGCGTTTATCTTCTCCTCAATTTTCTGCTGCGCTTCGCTTACGGCTTGGCTTGCCGCACCCTTCCCTTTTAGGTAAGTCCCGTTGCATTTGTGGTCAATCTATAGACGAGCAGGGGGTACATTTGCTATGTTGCTCACATGGTGGGGAGCAAACAACAACGCACGGCATGGTACGGGATGTTATCGCTGCCGTGGGTTCTGAAGCAAGGTACATAGTCAAGCGCGAGGTGTCGCACATATTACCACCACCTTCTCAATCTAGGGGTACACGGGGTCCTCGTGTGGATCTAGTTTTTCTACATGGCGCGACGAGAACTTTGGGGGACGTACTTCTCACAGACCCTACAGGATCCCATGTTCCATCGCGCGCGGCATTACATACTGGTGTTGCGGCTTGGGATGCAGCGGCTTCGAAAGAACGTGACTACGCGCACCGAGACCCAGCGGATAGTTTCACACCATTTGCTTTGGAAATATTTGGGACCCTGTACTCGTCTTTCGACAACTTTTTGCGTGACTGTGCTCGACGATCTTTCGAAGTCAGAGGGCCTGGCAGCCCTTCTCCAGCTCTCATGTCGACTTTCTACCGCCAACGCATCTCTGTCGCCCTTCAACATTCCCAAGCTTCGGCCATTATACGACAGAGCACGGTGGTGAGTGATGGCCGAGGACTGCGAGACTTAGCGCCGCGCCAACCGACGCATATAGACGATATCCATAGTTCTGATTTTTAGTTGAGCGTAGCTTCAAGTTTTAGCGTGTAGGTTAGTTTGTAGTGTTTCAATAGTTTAGTTTTGTTTGTACTTGCTTTCTTTTCTTTTTGTTTTCTTTGCTTTTAGGCGCTGGTGGTTTTTAGTTGGCGTGGTCTTTAACCTTTGTTGGTCATCAATACAAGTTATTAACCAGTGTTTTGATGATTATTACCATCGGTTTTGAAATAACCATATTTCGTAAACAACTTCGGGTAACTTCTCTGGTCGGCCGATTCTCGTTTTTTTACCCGGTCGTCTGAACGGGCGAAAACGAAACTCTGAATGCCCGAGGGCCGAGGGCTCCAAGAAATACGCAGCTCGTGTCATTTTTCGCCCTCACCCACGATCGGGTGATAAAACTTGTATCCTTTCTCCACCCAAGGAGATAATAAAGGTACGTCCCCATGTAATCGGTACTTTGATAAAGTGTTTTGGACTGTAGTAAGGATTCTCCGTACTACTTTGAAGAGCGTCCCTATGTGCGAAAATGAAATCGGAACTTTGAAATGTGACGGTTGTAGACGTAGGTACAACTTGTGACGATTGAAGACGACTACGAAACTTCCGATGATTAGTGACCCCAACAAAAACAACGACGGTTGTAGGCGTCTAGATTTTTGTGAAATCGTAGATGTTTAGGGTTTGGTGATATTTTGACGTCACGCTCATTTGTGACAACGTCGACGTCACCGATTCAATAACTTTCTGCCATGGTTTCTGATTTCGTTTTTTCTACCTTTCTCGATCGACTTGCCATTAAAAAATAACCTAAAATTTTTCAAAAATAACATTTTTAAATATATTTCATTTTATACCAATATTGTCGTGTCTCATTCTAAAAAGTGTGAGATAAAAGCGATGGTGTGAGAGGGAGAGGGGAGAGGCGACGACGGCGCAAAATTTTGCAAAGGACCCCGTGAATGAAAGTGGAGGTCCGAGACCGCTGCAGATTATTTTCCGTACATGCGCGTGACGGGCATGGAGAAAAATAGCGGGGACTCTCCCTCGTCCTAAAATTTTCCCACGCTTGTGGCGCGTGCGTGGGTCATTTTTCATTCACTGTTTGGCGGTACTTGAACTAAAATTACCCCCTCGAGGTGATTTTGGATGAAGTTTTTTTTTGGGCTAGATTCTCTTGCCCGGGGGTCGAAAAGGGGAAAACGCCAAAATGCGTTCACATGACGACAAACACGCCGTACATCAAAAGTATGAATTGACGTTCACTTTTCTTTGGTAAAAATGATTTTCTCGTACGGCTAAAGTTTTTGTCAAGGTTCCCTGAATTTCAGGGAAAAAAGACAGGGAAAAGTAGATACTTTAATACATGGGGATGTACCCTAATTCCACGAATCGTACTTAACGTTATGTACGCTAATTCCGTCGCCCCAAATTTTGACTCCATCACCTTAAATAGAGTAAGTAATTCTAAATTATTCTTTACATTAATTTTACTCTAATTATTTATCTACTCTAATTAAGATTCGTGGTGTAGCAGTTATGGTTGGATACACCATATCAAATTTGAATTTTGACTCTAGATGAAATAACAAGGACGGTGTCTTCAAACTAGAAATAGAGTGGTAAGCCACGGCACGTATACGTGGCGGGTAGAGCAGATCTGTCGGTGACAACAGATCGTCAAAAACTGACACCTGTGCATCTTGCCACTATCGATCACATAGATGAGGAACTTGACTTTCTTTTTGGTCGAAAGTTTTTTTTTTTCCAAAATCTTTTGAATCATGCTGACATCACAGCTTGTTCCTTCCCATTCTCTCACTTTACAGGATAGAGATCTTCTGGGGAACCATGGCCACCATTTTCTGTTTTCGCCATCAGCAAGGCGAAAGGTTCAGAAAGGAGAAGTGCCCTGTGTGACACTTTCTGTTGACTCTCGAGTTTGTCAAAACCGAATGCAGGAAATAGGACAAAAAAGATACTCAAGAACAGATTTCAGTAAGTGTTTTGTTAGAAAAGCATCTCAAAATGTTTTCTTCTTCTACATTGTTTTCAAATTGCCTGCAGCATTCTCTGTGGAGCAAAGGATTTGAAATTTTAAGTAAATTAGCAGTGTTACAAGGGATTGATAACTTTTTAGCGTGTCCGTTTTTTCTGAGCCGTCTGTGCTTTTTTTTTTCATATCAATCGGAGGAGAAGAATTTTTGTACTGTTGTTATCGGAGGACCTTTTTTTTCTCTTTTTGAAGATTTGTTTTCTTTAGGCTAGATTATAAAAACTTTTGATCTTATGCAACTAAGTGCATTCACAATGAACGCGTTCACCATTTTCTTGAATCTCATTCAATATATTAATGTTGTTCTACTATTTTTTGTTTTTTTCTTATTTGACCTATTGTTTTCGTAACCTTCTAGTATGTGAACTTCGGTTTCCTACACTGATGCATTGAAAGGAAAAATTGTGAGCAGCTCTGAATATTCAAAAAGAAAGCCTACAAGGACGTCATTAGTCAGCACAGTTTGTTTCCATAAACTATTGCAGACAGTCTGAAGAAAGTGACAGGTGTCCAAGCATGCACGTGCTCCTCCCATTACTGTAATTGAACCTTATCGCAACTTCTTTGGCCAGGAAAGCCGGGAATAAAACCAGTGCTTCCATCAATCAACAGTCACAACAATGGTGCAAAGGCATCCGACCTTGTCCTCTGTTTTGGTGAAATGCTCATTGATTTTGTTCCAACGGTGAATGGCGTATCTCTGGCCGATGCACCTTCTTTTCAAAAGGCTGCAGGAGGAGCTCCAGCTAATGTGGCAGTTGGAATCGCTCGTCTCGGAGGCTCTTCCGCCTTTATGGGAAAGGTAAGGTCTGTTTCAATGTACGGGAAGCTCCATTGCCCTTCGTTGAAGGCACGAAAAATCTCTCAGCTCAACTTTTTTCACAGCCTATTAATTTTTCCCTCGGTATTTTTCACGAGACGCCTGTGTACTTCCATTTTTTATCCTCCTCTAATTTAAAGGACGAGTAAATGTTTAAGAATTCCCAGAGTTCTGACATTCAAATGCACATGCATCATGCAGACAGCTCTTTAAACTACAGCTTCCTATTGTCAACGATCTTCAAAGGATAGCTAAGAAACTGACTTTCTCAATAATGAAATATATTTTGTTTTCAAAACAGGTTGGAGACGATGAGTTTGGGCACATGCTTGCTAATATCTTGCAAAAAAATGGAGTGGAAACACGTGGTGTGCGCTTCGATGGTGGAGCCCGCACTGCCCTTGCTTTTGTAACATTAAGAGCTGATGGGGAACGCGAATTTATGTTTTATCGAAATCCAAGTGCAGATATGTTGTTGGAGCCCGAAGAGCTGGATTCTGAGCTAATTTCGCAGGTGAATGACTCTTTAATCTAAGGTTTCTTTTGCCGTCTCTTGCCTTCCATTGATGCTTGTCTTGCGTGACTTTGAATGGCTGTCAGATTTGTCTGGTGTATTTTTTTCTACTTCTTCTTCGGTTCCATCACAATAGCATAAGCTTTTTTACAGCGCCGAGTTTTAAGTCTATAGGCGTTGCTTGAAGCAAGATGGAAATTGGTAGTAATGAACATATGAACGTTCAGATCTCTGCTAGTATAATCACAACTGTGACAGGCGATGTCAATGATGGATTTGGTGTCAGTTTTGTACATTGTAACCTTAAACTTTGGTGGAACTCTGGATGCGATGGTAATGTATTGCATGTATCTTCGTCTTTTTAAGGAAGGGATATAGTTTGACAATAAATGTACCATTGACACATCAAATCCATTTGAAGACCCTTCAGTGCTTATTTTTCTTGCATACTTATGGTATAGTTTATGCTAAAATTTCCACGCATTTTCATTTGGTCCTCCATTTGCTGGACAGCTATGGTATGACATTTTTTCCTTTTTTAACTTGCTATTATACCCTATTTAGCTAGGTGTTGTAGGTCTGTACTAAAGCATCAACAAGCCCGAATTTACATGAAACTCATAAACACTCATTCAGCTAATTGCACTACTAAATAGCTGTCATGAAACTGGTATTGATTTTACTTGTCAAACAGTTCTTGCAGAAAGACCGTGACGCATCCACTTTCATTGTTAATTTTGTGAAGTGCATACAAATATCTTTGAGGAACGTATTATTTTGAAATTTTAATTGAAGCTTGCATCGACATTTGCAATCACATTTCAATTACACTGTAGGCTTAAAACTTTCAATCACCATGACTAACATTTCTCAAGTTGCTGAAGAAGAAATTGATGCATTCATCAGTGGGAAATACTAGGTGCATGTCGATCGCTATGGACCCATGGTCCACTAGACAATTGTTTTTCTTTCCAAACCTTTTCATCTCTTACTCATCTCGCTGTTCCTTTTTTAGTTTAGTTTGTGTGGCTAAGCCTTTCCGGGTTCTCTTGTAGCTCGCTCGTTCCTTGCTCTGTTGAGGTTTTTTTCTGTGGAAGAATCAAAATCCTGTATGATTTTAATGTTTATTTGTTTTGGTACCTGGCATTAGGATTATTAATTTACATTGTTCTTGTTGTTTTTGTCTTCTATTATTCTTCTTTGATGGTTTTCATTTTATGGCAGGCTGGCATCGTTCACTATGGGTCCATCAGCCTTATTGCTGAGCCGTGCCGCTCTGCTCACATAAGTCTAATGAATGCCGCCCAGTCATCTGGGGCACTTTTATCTTATGATCCAAACCTCCGACTTCCACTCTGGTCTTCTGCGGATGAAGCCCGGAAAGAGATTCGAAGCATTTGGGAACAAGCACATGTCATCAAGGTGACGTTTTTGAACTTCCTATTGGACCTCCAACATGATCGTGGTTTGAGGTTTACCCGAAATAAATTGATCGAAGTTATTCATTCAAGCTATTTTATTTTTGCAAACACTGGTGGTGGCTTCACCGTTATTTTTCAAGTGCTGCGGAGAAACAGCAATTGACGGTTTTGTTGGTTATTTTTGTTGCAGGTGAGTGAGGAGGAAATTACTTTTTTGACAGAGGGAGGCGATCCGTACAGTGATGAAGCTGCAAGAGCGTTGTTTCATGACGGGCTTCTTGCCTTGCTGGTGACAGAAGGGAGTGCTGGTTGTCGTTATTACACCAAGGTGCGGTGAAAATCAAAGTTAACAAAGTTATATTTGAGCTTGTCAAGGGTGCAGACCTTAGTGCAAATCTGCACAAACAATGGGAAACGCTACATGTGGTTCCTTCGTTCTATACGTGTATTATACTCAAAAAGACAATATAATACGCATATTGTAGGGAGAAACTACATATAGCGTTTCCAATTGTTTTCCTAACTTTGAACTATGACGCAGACATGCTGATGTATAATGTATATGAAAGGGGTGTATTGTCAACAAAGAACCATATCTGGTTCTAGCTGTTCTGTAAGCTTCCATAAAATATCAACGTTTTGAATCATTGAATGTCCTGTAATCCATGCTCGTAATACAGGATCAAATCGATTAAAAACTGCTGTTTTACATATACCCATTCAGCCAGCCCAACCTGAATGTTGGACAGTATGCATTTAAAGAACAGCAATTGACGTGTTTGGATCAGTCACGAAGGTTTGATGATAAATAGAATTTCGTTTGGAGGGTTTTTAGGACTTCCAAGGGCGTGTTTCTGGAGTGAAAGTGGAAGCTGTTGATACGACAGGAGCAGGAGATGCTTTCGTGGCAGGATTTCTCACAAAGCTTGCAGAGGACAGGGGTCAGTTGCAGGTAATAAATCTTCTCAATTTTCCTTGGGAAACCTTTCTGATTTTCCGTGAGAAATCTTTTTATTTTTCTGTAAGAACATATGAGAGTTATGTCGCTGCCTATCCCGACAAACAAATAGGTGCTCTGTCTGAATCTGAGTTGAAGTGACACTACTCTTTGAGGGTTCAAATGCAAGAATGCTTATTGGCAGTTAAATGATACAATATTCCAATGCATCTCATTTATCGGAGGGGTTAGAAACCAAGACTCAAATGTTGCATAGAGAAAACATCGTCTTACTGGTTCCAAACACTGATTCTTTGAGATCAGCGAATTGGTATGAATTGGTAGAAGTCTGTTTGGAGTAACACACATTTTGGAATTTTTTTCATAGTCCATACTCTTGCACGATAGAATTAAGATTTATGGCATGTATTGAGAACTCTTCTCACAGTCCATACTCAATGCATAATACAACTGACATTTATGGCGTACATTGGGAATTCTTTTCATAGCCCATACTCATGCATAATATAGTTAACATTTATGGCACGTGTTGAGGGAACAGGATGAAGGAAGGCTACGGGAAACTCTTCGTTTTGCAAATGCGTGTGGAGCCCTGGCCACTACAGAAAGGGGGGCTATTCCCGCTTTGCCCAAACCAGCAAAGGTGGAGGACCTGCTTGCAAAAGTGCCTGTATGATCTTCTGTCTGTGACTTTTCTGATGATGGTGTACAGGATTGGTGTAATGTAAATTACTTCTGATTGAGGTTATATAATGTAGCCGGTTACAGCCAAAACCGAACTTGTTCCAGCTATTTTCTGCCTAAGAATGTTATACTGTATATCCATTTATTTTGTAACTACCTCTTTTGTGAGCTTGACATGTGCAGAGTGGGGAAGGTTAAAAATTGCATTGCGTCGTTGCATATTCATGATTTGCTGAATGTTTTTGTCGGCATGATTAATGACAGCCAAGAAGCAGCATTTTGAGCTCCTGTTGGAGTTGAAGTTTTTCCCTCCTCAAACTAATTTATCTTATTATGCAATTATCTAACCGTCCAGTAGTGTTGGGTATCGGGTAAATTCATATCGCGATAATTTCAATATTCGATATATCGAATATCGATCGAGCAGAATCCTCGATGTATCGTACCGAGACCAACATAAATTATTGCGATATATAGTATTTTTTAAATTTAATATTTAATATTTTTATTTAATATGTTATTTTAGCGAAAAAGACAAATTGTCTGATATGCCACGTACGACGTGATTTTCGTTCCGTGACTTAAAAGGTAGACGCCGCAAAATGTAACCGACAAAAAAGTACTAATTCTGTAATTCATATAATTACTTATTTGGGGTATGGTTACATCAGGAGGTCTCTGTAATAGTACGGGCAGCAAAATTTTTGTATTACAAGAGGCCTCGGGTACATCGCGTATCGTCTTTAAGTAAGTTTTTACATACGTGTTCTGATACGAGTGGTTCCACGTAAGCTGACTATCAAATCTCTAAAATCATCAAATATTTGAAAACCAACCATTTTTGTATGGAAAACCGTAGTTGCGTATTACGTACGTGTACTTCACAAGTGTACCTCGTCAATGTACCTCAGAGATCTCCTTCACTCTACTGAATTTCAGGAAAAAACCGTTGTTCTTTCCAGTAAAGATTTTACGGTCACTTTGTCCGAAGGCACGTGACTTTGAAAACCTGTGAGATTTTAATGCTTCGATATATCGGCGATAGGATATATCGGCGATGATTTGATATTCGATATATTGATTATTGGGTACCTGAAATTCGATATATATATATCGAATATCGGCAAACGTTCCTTGATACCCAACACTACCGTCCAACACAATTCAAGAAAACCGCAAAAATCTTGGATTTGGATATTAACAACTGTGTACACAGAAAAGTGGGAAAAAGAACCAGCTTTAAATAGCAATTCAGATTGTTGTTAAAATTCACCTAATGTAATGTAATATGACGTCTGTCAATTATTTCGTTGTTCCCCGACGTTTTTCATGTAGCGCTAATGTTCTGTTGGGTGATTTTTTTTTTACAATTACCATGATTGAAAACTGCATCAGCGTGCATTAGTAGAGTCGACATTGAATCCATATTGCACGGCATCACTCTGTGTCACTTGCCGCCCAAGGCAACGCATGTACATGAGGTTTCTGAAATTTCATTACTGCCACAACTGGTAAAAAACAGCAACTGCTGTATAGAATGCAACACCTGGTGCACTCAACCTGTCACCTGCAGCTAATGTGCTAGATATAGGAATTTGCTTCAGAATACTGTCAAAGAGTACCATAAGACTGAAATTATTGTACACCAGGGTATCGCGGCTTGATGCATTGTTACATCGATCCAGAGAATAATTGGCATATACTGACTGTCGTATTGCTACTTTGTTCACAACATTGGCGCACGACTGTCGTACTGGTGCTGGCACTAGGTTCGAAAAATTAGGCTTTACATTATCATTTCTTCAGCCATTCACGTGCAATGTCCTTTTAAAAACTTTTGATGTAACAACACCAATTGTTGTGTTGAAAGGCTCAGTACTTTGCATAGCCACAGAAATTGCAAACATATATAGATGTTTACCAGAGCTGTTTGTCCTGTACCCATCTCCAGAGCATCACCTTTGATCATTACATTTGCATATTTATATTGCATTCATGGTAATTCATTGTCAAAAGCCAAAACCAAGTACCATTCATTGATTGAAAATATCAAGAACTAAAGATGATAAAAGTCAAAGAGGCAATATATGTTAATCGGAAACATTGGAAATGGAGGTTGGGCTACTTATTGAGAATCATAGGACAATTGTGAAGTTACCAACCCATCCTATGCCAGACTAGAAAATCTGCACAACCCTGAATATAGGTGTCTGAACTATTCTACAACATGTTCGATCCGTTCTATGTGAAATCGATATCCACATCACGTAAAAGTCTAGATTCCACATATCAGCAATCTGTGTGCAGAGCTTTGGTCTTGACCTCTGCGAGCGAGGTGTTTGACCTTTTTTAACCAGCTAGGAACCAACAAAGGGCTCTGCTACGTTAATCACAAGCCTGGTCTTTGTCTTCTCCCACATACGCAGAAATCAGCAAGTACTAGTGGAAGTTTTCTATCGTACTCGTGCAAATCACATGAACAAACTTCAGGCCAGTACAACCTATTTCCAGGCGAGAAAAGAAACCCCAACCTCCATTAATCTTCCTGATGTCGTGAACACACTTTGAAGACGAGCAAAAACCGTCCACTTTGACTCAGTTCACCAGCAAATTGACTATCCTGTGCCCATCTTACCCTTCAGTCCAAACTGCTTAAAAGAAGCAGCCACAAAAAAAACTATCGCATGGCCCGTAATCCACTCTTTGCACGTCAATAGTTGATAAAACCTTTCAATAGCACATTTCCTGCTACAAAATAACAAAAAAAAAGCAATTATAGATGTTTGCCCCAGAATCTAAATGTCCAGAAATACAACTCCACTACTTGCCTTGATCCAATAACAGCAATTCACTTTCGCATTACTACCTCCAACGCATGTTATAATATCTCCCAGAGAACGCTTCAACTTCTCCTCCGAATGCTCATCCAAAGGAAGCTGACTCTTCTTAATTTCCTCATGTGCCTTCTGCATAATCGTCCCAAAAGTCGCGAGTGGGAACTTTCCTGTTCTCTTCGGGATCTTTGTCATTCGACTGTGAAGAAGTTGAGTAGCTCCGTGAACCCATATTCCGAGGCCCACCCCTGCCTCTGCTTGAACGTCCCCGAGGAGTCCATTCTCTAGAAAACTGGCGACTCTCCCCATAACCTGAACTATCGTCAGATCTTGGTCGTGACCTGTCCCCACCATACCCTCCTCTCCATGTATCTGTCCTTCCCCGTGATGAAGACTGCCCGCGAAAACCAGAGTAGCTACCCCGTCCCTCATTATCTCTCTCTGACCTGTATTGACTTTGGTTCCCACTATCACCCCAACTCCTACCACCTCTACCACCTCCTCGTGCTAAAGGCCTCCTGTCACTCTCAACCCAATCCCCACCACCTCTACCACCCTCCTCGTGTTAAAGGCTTACTGCCACTCTCATCCCAATCCCCACCACCTCTACCACCTCCTCGTGCTAAAGGCTTACTGTCACTCTCATCCCAATCCCCACCACCTCTACCACCTCCTCGTGTTAAAGGCTTACTGTCACTCTCATCCCAATCTCCACTACCTCTACCACTGGCTGGTGTAATGGGCCTACTGTCAGAAACATCTTCGGATTGCACTTCCCTGCGGCTCCATTCCTCTTCCTCCTCAAAATCATTGTCCGTCTCGCGGAAAGAATCTCTCCGATCTCTTCCAGACATGGGCAGCCTTCGAGGTGGGTATGGGTTCGACTCCCTCTCTGGTTCCCGTTCAGAACTCCTAAGACCCCATCTCCTCTCATTATCCAAAGGTTCCCGTTCACCTCTTCCCGTTCCATCTCTTGATTGTCTCCTATCCCATTCATCTCCGTCTGGAGCCCACCGTCCAGATCCCCCACCTGCCCCACCATATCTGGCTGGACCTCCTCTCTCATCTCGTTCCCACCTGCTTTGGAAACCCCCCTCTCTACCTCGTGAACTCCACTCCCTGCCTTGTGAGCTCTGTTCTCTGTATCCCTGCGTCTGTCTATCGCCCCCATAAGACCCCCGTTCACGAACTTTGGTCCCGGCTGGTCTATCTCCACCACAATTGCGGCATTCTGTATTGCGAGCAAAATTGTTAAAATTGCATCTGCAGAAGGAAGAAGGGAATAAACACAAAAAAATTACTAACAAGAAGGGCTGCTCTCTCCGAAAGCCGTTTCTAAAAGAGCTAAGCATTAGTAAACACCATACATTGCTATTAGCGTTAATGTTTTTTTCGCCACTTAAATCAGCTTTTCTTCCTCCGATTTTTCATTTAGAGACCGTGAGTCGAACAGTAACAATTCTTCCTTATCTTTCCACCGCAACTGTCAAAAAACTATCCGATAAGTTTACGAAGGAAGGGAGAATTCAACACCATGCCCAACCCAGAAGGAAGGGAAGTACACCGTGAATCGCTATTAGCGTCAATTTTTTTTTCGGCACTTTAAACATCTTTTGCAATGACAAATTAAGGTCTATTCCTTTCGATTCAGTCTCCAATCAGAAACCAACAAGAGTGCACGTAAAAAGATGTTTTAAGTAGCAAAATCAACACTAATAATGATACACGGTGTAGCATATCCTCCTTGTATCTCTTTCAGCTGTTTTTGCAGAACAACTCTATTGATGTCCTGAGAGAAAACAAGCAGTCATGAAGGAAAACACTGACCCTGGGCAACGCCAATCGCCTGGAAGAGGTTCGTATGCTGATCGAGCACCACCAGAAGATGGTCGTCGATCCTCCCAAGACCTCCTCAGAAGACCTCCGGAACTGTTCGAATCACGTTGTTTTTCGAAGTCATCGGAACGTGGCTTCTTTGGCAAATCTACTGGCAACTCCGCCCTGAACCAATACAAAAATACTGTTAATAGCATTGAAGGTTATATGAGTGCTGGTTGACTCGGTGCGAGATCATCACTTCAGGCAATTAGTATGACGAAAGTGCTTTACATAATGTCTGACTACCTTCCATGTGGACAGTCATTTAGCCTTTGAGAACACCAACCTTTCACGTTGCGTTTCACAAAAAAAAAAAAAAAAAAAAAAAAAAAAACCTAGTTGACATACAAAACAGTCCAGCAGAACGATTATCAAACTTCTTTTGATTTCCCGTTTTTCCTTGCACAAACAATGAGCTAAGTCATAAGCTTTAGCAAAAATATGGCGGACCTACATTCTAGGCTCACTGATGACCCAGCGAAGATTGGGCTATGAAACCTGCAGTATCATCCTGCCATCAGTTCATTGAAGCCATAATGTTCAACCACAAACAATTTACAGCCCTCAATTCAATCCAGAATTGTAAAATCACTTAAAAGAGCAGAAACCTTCACCTCGGCAGATTTGGATCACGTGGATTGTTGCTGAGCTCCAATAGAGTGCTTAGAATTGCACAGCAGGCGTCCTGGACTGTTGAAGTGACTGCGTCAGCCTCAGGGTTTTTAACACGCATTGCATACGCCAAAATGATACGCACCACCTCCTGAGTGCTTGGAATATGGCTCCCACTAGCAGCTCCAAAGGCTCTTGGACATGACTTACGGAAGCCACAAGGTGTGCAAGCCTACAGCAAATACAAAAAATGTGACAAAAGTTTTAATTGTAGCAACCAATTTAATTAGAGTAGACATTTTCTTCCCACAGACCAAAGCACAGGACAGATCAGAACCCTAAACCTTCACTTTTTTCCATTCATGCTGAAGCTCTCTGAGAAGGTTTGAACAATGTGTCAGAATAATAGACAGAAGATAAAAGCACGGGAGAAAAAAGATACAAAACAAAGGTGCTAAAAAGCGTGAAGGTGATAGAGAGAGAGGGATAAAGGAAATACACACAGACGCTTCGTCAATCTGACTATGAGCCCGAAGACGTTTGGCACTATTCACAGATTTTCGCTCGATATCCGGACAACCAGCAGCTGCAATGACTCGGAGATGCTCTTTCGGAAGGCTCCTGCAAATTTCCTGGCACTCTCAGCTATCTTAAAAGCTCCTCTCAGAAAACTAGAAGGCCATAGAAGAGAGAATAAGAGCAAGGGAGGAGAGGGGAGGGAGAGGAGAGGGGGGAGAGAGGGGGAGAGAGAGAGAGGGGGGGAGGGGGGAAAGAAAGGGAGGGGGGGAGGGGGAGAGAGAGGGGGAGAGGGGAGAAGGGGGAGAGAGGGGGAGAGGGAGTGAGAGAGGGAGGGAGGGAGAGGGAGAGGGGGGGGGGGAGAGAGAGAGAGAGCAGGGGCCATGTATTCTCACACAAACATGTCGTCTCGATCACGAGCGAAGTTGAGAAGGGCATGTTTGAGCTCCGAATAAGAGTCGTACGGACCCTCACCGGGAACCGGTTTACGTCCATTATCAGAAACTGGTCTTTGATACCCTTGTTCTTGCACTCTTTGTAGCAGTAAACCCCATTCCTCCCATGGATGATTAGTATCATCGCCCAAAGACTTTGACGACGCTTTAGATGACTTCTCACTGTATGAGGTGTTTGCTTCTGCAATTCCTTCGGTTGAGTGTGCCACAACATCCCTTTGTTTTCGAAATCCTATGGCAGAAGAAGACATCGAAGAAGATACCATGCGAGAGACACAGAAAGGAGAGGGAGAGATTTGTAAACGAGAGCCTTGTGAGAAAAGAGAAAGAGAAGTAGAGGAGGCGAACAATTTCTGCAAGGAAGGTGCAGCTCGAGGAAGATGGACATGTGAAGGACGGAGGCAGCTTCCAAGAGACGCCATGGCGGCTCTCATAGTGAAGCTGAGGCGAGGCATGAGAATTGAGAAAAGTAAACTTTGAATGTTGAGATTTTAGAAATATATTTGGTATGTTGGTAGAAGATTTAGTACGAGACAAAAAGGTTACCGACCACCGATTCTAGTGTGGGCCGCAAACTTTGGAGCCTGATCCACTACAGGATACTTTTTCCAGTTTTATGAATCCTGCAGTTGGATCTTTGTCGTCACGGTGTGACTAGCAAGTCATACTGAATTTGTTATTTTTAACAGAACAGCGGCGCTGCAAACTGTAGCGTTCTTTTGTTTAACTACAGTGCGTACGGTACAGCTGAATGTTAAAAAAAACCGACGCATACCGTCAAAACGATTCATCGCTAGTAAAATATTTTCGTTCTTTCGCTCTTTTTTCGCCTGCGGCTGGCGGACAAAACTACAAAACCCGAACCAATAATCCTATGACCCTAAAAATCCGCGGTACCCGGGCGGTATTTTGCAAAGTGTGCAGGTCTCGGCGCATTTCGCTTCGTGTAGGAGACCTGCACACCCTGCACACCACGGGCGAAACAACTAACGAACCTTACCTGTCCAATTCAGGCTTTCTGTGTCCGCCCGCCCGCCTGCAAACCAAATGCGACGGCAAAAAAAAACAAATGGATATCAAGCCTGAAACGAACCTACGATTTGGCCAATGAAAGCCATAGCGTCACCTTACCAGAGGAAAAATAAGACAAAACCGAACCATAAACAAGACGGACGAAAGTACGAAACCAAAAGCAAGCCTGATGATGATCGCCAAACCGAACCGAACGATTCCCCAAGTCACGAATTCGTCAAACAAACAAATCACCAAAAAGCAATCGCCAACTGAAATAGTAAAATAGTATTAAATATTTAAATTACAATGATTATAAGATTACAGTTGAACCAAACCACTTGTGTGTTTTCCATCTCTTCCATCCTCTATCCTGTCTTTATGTTTTAACTATGGCGCCCGCGCCTTCCTCGAACATACGGACGCCTTAGGGTTTTTCCATGGGCAGTCTTTGGCGGTCACGCTTGTTCGGGCTTGACGTGGCGGAAATTAAAGTGGTTCCTCTGGTAGCCGGTTACGCCCTTTGCTCCTCCTTACTTGCAATTATAAACAAGTGTGCAATCACAGCCTTTCCCTACCCTTCGATCCTCACAGCCTTACAATACCTCACATGTGTACTTTCCGTACTTTTCCTTGGCCGTCTCAAACTCCTGGAACATGAGGCTCTCAGATTCGGTACTCTCCGTCGATTTTTACCTGCGGCTGGAGTCTTTTACTTAGCCATTTTCACAAACACTACTCTGTTTAAATATGCCAATGTGGACACTTTTATCGTTTTCCGTTCCTCAACTCCTATTTTAGTAGCTGTGGCCGATACCGTCTTTCGGAATCAACCATGGCCCAGCCGTACAACTTTTGCTACTTTATTTGTGATTCTTTTGGGCGCTGTAGGATACGTGGCAACAGATCACGAGTTTACTCTTCGAGCCTATACATGGGCATTCGCTTACCTCTTTACAATAACTTTGGAGATGGTGTATATCAAACATGTAGTCACAAATTTGGGTCTTACCACCTGGGGATTCGTCCTTTATAATAACTTCCTTTCTTTGCTGATTTCTCCTCTCTTCTGGATGGCCAGTGGTGAGTATCGCGATATGGCAATTGCAGATATGAGCAAATGGAGGGGTTTTTCGGTCTTTGGACCCGTCCTTCTCTCCTGTATTTTTGGCCTTGCAATCAGTTTTTTTGGATTTGCTTGTCGACGAGCTGTCACGGCCACCACCTTCACTGTTTTGGGAGTTACAAACAAGTTGTTGACTGTGATCATAAATGTATTAATATGGGAGAAACACGCCTCGCTTGTTGGAGTCGCATTTCTTTTACTCACCATCGTCGGAGGATTGGGATACCAGCAGTCAACAAAACCTGGATCAAATTTTAAGCCAAAAGTTTTGGTTCAGGACGAAGAAGCGAACCTAAAGAAAGTCGAGGCGAGCTCCGATGGTACGCTCAAACCCTCTATGTCTATGAGATCTAGTTTCTACCCATTGACTATATTAGGGCGTCGGTAGGGGAGGATTTTTGTCAATTGGTCTGATCCATCTGAGTTTTTTCGAGGCTGGTCTGATATGCCAAATTAGTTATTTGTGTTTATACATCTTAATTCTTAACAAGCGTCATTATGCGTATATAAACAGAATAGCACAGAATGACAGTAGAATTTACATTATATTACAAGCTAGCCATTATTAATAAGCTGAAGGCATGGATGGAACCTTAGGGTAATTGATTGTTTGGTGTCGTGTTGAATTCTTCTTTCATGCGGTAAAGGAATAATCTTTTTCATTTGACAGTTTGACCTGTTGTAGAAACTTGATTCGCTTTCTTTAGCAACGATCAGCCATGACTAAGTGTTTTTGTTCGCTTATGATCCAATGGCTGAACTTTTAATCAGCTGGACTTTAATTTGAAAATTTGAAAATCGTCCGTCATGCTGTATAGCTGCATGTCCCCATTTTCTTGTTAAAGAATTATTAGTGATGACAGCTATTTAAATGGTCATTTTTATGAACAGATGAAAATGGCACTAAAACAAAGTGAGCAAGTCTGTCTCAAGAAGAGGCAGCAATGCGACATCGTCAAGCCAAGTTGCCACCAACGGCGTCGATGAGTTGTGGATATTTATTATTTGAAATTCGTAAAGAGTTATGGGCCCTCTGACGCAGGTACAGCACACACTGTGGAGTATTTAGTCAAACTTTTACTTCTGCTTTTCTAGCAAGTTTAGCTTATTGGCACTTGTTCTATTCATTCTTTGTTGTGTCAAGCACCAAAAAGGACTAGAGTCTAGGTGTTTAGAGCCATTTTTAGATGTCGATGTTGAGAGAAAAAATGTACATTTATTTTGCTGCAGTAAGGTCCTTGTTCACACAACTACATCTCAAACAGATGTATTAAGTAGCTTTACCAATTGACTTGCGGTTCCTGGAATTCTTTATCCAAAGTTTGGTTTAACGATGATGTTTTGTAAGTTTCAACGCATTATGGATGATGCAAATATGCCGAACTTGATTCCACGATGATGGAACAAAGGCATCAAGTTTCTTTTTTCAATGGTTGGTCAAGTTCCAACATTGGTCTCCAAGCTGTCTGTTTTGTTTTATGGTGTATTGATCAAAGACAGTAGGAGAATATCCAATCGAATACTGCCATGGAGACTGCAATTGTCTGGTTTTCATACAATAGGCTTGAAATATAATTAATCGCAGTAATGTGTCAACTTTTTTCATCAAAAGTTTGGAAGGATCAACCTCTGATTTCACAAACAAAATTTGAAGGTACTTCTGTTTGATGCATGTTTTTACTCTCCATGTGGCATTGTAGTCTCTATTAACTTGCTGTCGTTATGCCCTGCCTGATACAGTGAGTAGGAGGATCGAAATAAGTATCTTTCAATAGAGGATGGGTTAAGGGTGGGTCCTCTGTCTGGCAGCTGGACCCTTCTTCAGTATAAAATGTGATTTGTGTAGACATTAGTTATTAGATGCAGCAGAAGTACAGGCATCATCCTTACTTTCATCTTGAAGTGTTCTTTCAGTTTCTGAGTGAACTGCGACTAAGTTTGATTTGTTGATTAGTTATTATAGTGAGGTAATTTTGACCAATAGGTAGCTGCTGTAGGTAGTTTGTGACTAAGGTGGTTTCTGAAAAAAATCACATAACGAGTGACAAACTTTTGCGAATCTCGAGCATTATGGGTTATGGGTTACCAGATACTGTTCATATAACTTTTTGTCTTCGTTTCAGTACAAGTAAATTCTTTGGTACCCCTGGAATATTATTTGAATCCTATCCAAAAGACGGGAGGTTTTTACTTCCTAGTTTAGTTGCTCTTTTTAGCGCCATAGGATTTTTAATGATCGTAACTGTCTTCATAGCTTTATGCAGTTCGTTTCTGTTTTTCCCGAGTCAGTGTGCCTCTCCCTCTCATCTCCCATGCAGCCTTATTGTTTACCATGGAACTGCCACTAAAGGACACTGTTGTTGGGAAAACTTCAGTGAGAAAGTGCATAATGAACAACATAATAATATCTCAAATTCCTAGAGTTCAGTTGTGAAGTTGTAAATACGGCGAAAAAAATCCTAATCATACAGAGAGTTGAATTTACATATAATTTCTCTCATTTGAATATTACACAGGTATGTTCACTTGTACTCAATAAACAAACACAAATTGTGTCATAAACTGAGCCTTAGTGATGAGTAGTACAAGAAACACAATTGTACCTAAGGAATGTTTAGAACTGACGATGACACTCGAAAAAAAAAACAGCTTTGGGATGAGGAGAATCTGGAGTGCCACATCTTTGATTTTCTTCTAGTGTTTCTTTAAAGATATTTTATTTTTAAAGTATATAATACTGTCTATTAAAACGCGCAATGGTAAACCATATTTTATTTTTCATGTCATGCTCTCTTGACCATTCTGCCAAAAATCAACTTTTCTGTTTGTCCACTTGTTCGATTCCTGGACAAAGACTGCCAATCAGAAGGTAAGAACTTAAGAAACTCACCTTTCCATCGCAACCGTCAGATTAATAACTTGACAAGTGAGCACGAAGAAGATTTGATTTTAAAGCCAAAAAAAAAGTCGGCATGTCAGCATAATAGGTATAACCAACCACTTTCCAACACTTAACTGTCTCGTCGTCCAACCCACAGTTTTTATGGAATTCCAGGCGGAATGTGAGGAATAATGACCAATGAATTTTGATTTTAGATGCCCAAAATTTCTGTCTTCTTAAAGTCAATATTTTCAAAATCTTTGGTAACTTCAAGAATCAAATTTGACCAGTTCTGCAGTGGACTAGACTCACCACATTGCATAGTCTTATATCCTGTTGGAAATCCCTGGATTTTACGTAAAGAATTTTAAATATTTCACTTGCCACAATCTATACTTGCAACATTATCATCAGCTTTTGCTTCTTTACAATGTGCCCAGTCTTACATTCGTGCCCAACATTCCCATTGGTTCATACCTGTTTACTTTGGCAGATTGATTAGGCTTTCATGTTTTGATATTGTTTTTAAAAAGGGCTTTAGTCGTGTCTTTCCAATTGGTTTTCTTATAGATGTCGGTTTGATCTTGTTATATGTTTTCACCTTCATTTTGCATATTACTACTCTTGTTGTCCTTTACACTAAACAAATGCTGTTTGCCATTCCATTAAGAGAGTTTCTCATCGTACCTTCTCATTTAAGTTATAGAAATATTTTCAAGTCAACATACACTACACGACAACAACTCCTCCCGGTAACCTTGTACCTCCGGATCTCCCCTATTCCGTCTTTTCCTCCTACACTACACGACAGCAACTCCTCCCAGTAACCTTGTACCTCCGGATCTGGTCGGCAGCCGCGGCCAACAGCACGCAAATTGGCAAAACCACAGGACCTGCTCCCCGTAAGATCCCGTCTTTTCCTCCTCCAATTCGCGACAGGACCTGCTCCCCGTAAACTTTCACCTCCGGATCCGGCCTGCGGCCGGTGCCAACCGCACGCCCACGGGCGAAATCATAGGTGCGGCCCCCTTCCGTAATCCTACCTCCTTCTCCCCTTCCGTTACACAACAGAAACCCCTTTCCCCCCACTAAAATTACTCACACCTCAAACCCTAACGCCAATAACAAACACACACACGCTCACTCACACACAAAAAAAAAAACCCGACAATTCCCTTCCCCCCCCCCCCCCCCCCCCTTTTTCTTTCATTACAAATTTCTTATCCCTCCCCCCGAGCAGCAATTCTTCATCATCTCTTCCCCAAAGCAGACGCTTTCCAAATCCCCTTCCTTTCCACCACCCCCCCCCCCCCCCCCCCCCCCCCCCCCTTTTTTCGACATTGATCCTCTCCTCCTCTCCTCTCCAACCAAAAACTGATACTCACCCTTCCTCACACCTCTCCCACCAGCCCTCCACCCCCTCCCTATTTTCTTCCCTAATACAAATTTCTTTACCTTCCCCACCCCTCACCCCCCCTCCCCCCCCATTTTTTCGATTTCCTCCACCACTTCCCCTCCCTATGCCGCTATTTCAACCATCTTCCCTTTCCCACCCCCCCCCCCCCTTTTTTGGTCCCTTCCTCCATACCCCCCCCCGTTTCTCTCCGTGGCAACCTTTCTCCCATCCTACCCATGTTTCTATCCCACTACCATTTCCACCATCTATTTCCCATGGTTTCTTTTTCTCCTTCCCATTTCCCCCTTCCTCTCCCTCTATCACGTCCCATGCTTCTCCCTCTCATTCAATGACCATGTCTGGGCGTGCATCCTCACCTCTTCTCCCTCGTCCACCTCCTCCACCTAAACCTCGTACACAAGCCTCAATACGGGTAGAATGTAACGGGTGTCATAACCATTTCGCGACCGGTGCTGGTATTGCCTGACATACAAAGAGTTGTCAACAATTTTTGGCCCTGAGTGACCCTTCCTCTAGTACCCTTTCTTCCACAACACTCCCGTCCGGACCTACGAGCGAAGATTGGGCATTTGTACGCGATTTAGACGTGCTCGGAGCTTATGATTTGGGGGCTCCCCGTCCCTCGTTTATACACGCGGATTCCGATGGCTGTGCGGATTATCGTACAGGACGCCCTCCACCTTCCTTTGTCCCGTATTTATTCGGATCCCACAGATGTTGGATCTTGGCACCTACTTTTCATGTTCTCACCTTGGGTTCTAGTTTTACCTGAACGTGGTGGTGGTAGTGGGGCCCGAGAAACTATGGCCCGATGTCGACGATTCCTTCGAGGCAATTCGAGAGCCTTTCATGCCGAGCACGAGGATCGAGTTGCGAGTGCTTCTTTCACGCCACGCCGTACATCTCGGACTTCAGATGTGCCATCCTCCTATCGTCGTGCGGTACATTTGGGCCGAGTTGGTGAGCTCTCTCGAGCAGTTCGGGCCCTCCAGCCTTTTAATCCTGCTCCTCGGTCTGCTGCGACTGTTGAGATCCTTCGAGCTCTTCATCCACCAGCTCCTTCCCCTCAGTCCCCCACAATTCACACCTTCGAGCCGACTAAGTGTTTTCTCTTAGATCGAGACTCTTTAATCAAAGCCCTTCTCCACATCTTTCAATAGGGGGTCCTTCTTGCACTGTTTTTGAGTTATTTTGCGACGTTTTGCCTCCGGAATCTGGTGCTCGGGGCTTTGATATGTTTTTTCGAGTATGTTCCCTTATTGCGGTTGGCACTGTCCCTTCTCGTATTTGTGATCTCTTCACAGCCTCGCGCCTCGTGGCTGTCACCAAACCCAATAGGGGAATCCGTCCTATTGCATCCGTCCTATTGCAGTGGGCGAGGCATTTTACCGATTGGTGGTCCGTGCAATCATCATCCAGCTCCTACCCACTTTCCATGATTATTTCTCTCCTCATTAGTTCGGAGTGGCAACCCGGGGGGGTTGTGAGGCCGTGGTCCATGGGATCCGGTCTTTGTTAGATGCCTATCCGGATTGGTTAGTCCTCCATGTGGATTTTTCTAATGTCTTTAATACAGTGGATTGGAATGCCATTTTTTCGGAGCTTATGGCCGCACCTTCCTCGATTGTCCAAATATTTCCTTTTGTGAGAGCCTTTTATTCTCTGAGCAGTAGCCTCTCTGGCACCCGTCAGGGCAATCCTCTTGGGGGCCCTTTGTTTGCCCTAGCCCATTACCGCTCCCTCCGAGCTTCAGCAGTTGCTTACCCTTCATGCCTCTTCCCTTCAATTGCGGATGACACACACATTATTGGTCCTTCGGACCAAGTTTTACCGGCCTATGAATTTTTCAAGGCTCGCTTCGCAAAACTCAATCTTTCGGTCCAGCCATTTAAGTGTGTTGTTTGGTCCCCACGTCCTATTCCTCCTTCTTTCACTCCCCCTTCCGGTTTTTAGACCCCTCCTCCTCCTTCCGAAGGCATTCGTGTCTTGGGTTGCCCTGTAGGTTCCGATCCCTACGTCACGAAATTCTTGGATTCCGCTCTTCAGACAGATTTGTCCCACGTGGACGACCTTCCTCGCCTTTCAGATCCCTAGGTGGCCTTTGCTCTTCTGACACGGTGTTTCCCCCACCGGCCCTCCTACCTTACTCGCACTTCTCCTCCCACCCCATCTTTTGTGTCTTCACTTTCTGCATTCGATGATCGCCTTATGGATGTCCTCCACACTTTGTTGGGCCGTGGAGCTTTTGATCGCTAGTATGGGCATGCGGCACGCATCCAAGCCTCTCTTCCTGTCTCGGACGGCGGTTTGGGTTTACTCTTGACGGCGCGAGTTGCTCCACCGCCTATTTGGGAAGTTGGTGCCTTGTTGCTTCTACTATTGTCTCGCGTTTTCTGGCTGGGGACACTCCTATTCTTGCAGCCGCGGTTCCCCGTGTTTCAGATGGTGAGCTCGCCTTCCAACGGTCCCTTTTGGATGCATCACGTTCTCTTAATCCGGCTGCTATCGAGGACATGCCGATATTTTCCACTCTTGCTACGACATCAGTTGCCCATGTTCAAGAATCCATTTCTGATCGGGTTGTCGCCGCTATTAAATCCCAGCTTCTCGAGGCGCTTCCTTCCAATTCTTCGCGTGCACGCTTCCTGTCTTGTGGCGGGCCTCGCTCTGAAGCTTGGCTGTTGGCTGTCCCTATCTTATCCACTCTTTGTTTCTCCCCGGCTCAGTTCACGACGACCATAAGGTTCCGGCTTGGCCTCCCTCGCCCACCTTTGCTTGGCTCACTTGTTTGCTCGTGTGGCCACGTTCTCGAGCCCGACGGGATCCATTTGCTTCGTTGCTCCCACGGGGGCGAGTTAATTCAGGCGCACGACACGATTCGAGACACCATCTCTACTATCGCTTCTGAGGGGGGATTTTCTGTTCGTCGGGAGGTCTCTCACATTAATCCTTCGCGTTGGATTGACCTTGTATTACTTGATGGTGCGCGTCGTACATTTGGTGACATTGTTTTGGCGAACCCTACCTCAACTACAGTCGTCAACCAAGCGGCTCGGCATGTGGGAGTGGCTGCCCGTGACGCGACTAAAAGGAAGGAGCGTGATTATGCCCGTCGCGACGCTATGGATGGCTTCATTCCGATGGCGGTCGAGATATTTGGTTGTTTGGGTGTGGCTTTGGATGAGTTTTTCCGTACTTGTGGTAGGCGCTTGTTCGAGAGGCGGGGACCTGGGAGCCCTTCTGTTTCACTCCTTTTTTTCGTCAATGTTTTTCTGTGGCCCTACAACGGGTGTTGGCTTCTATATTACTTCGATCGTCTATTGCCGTTATGGATCGACGGCGTGTTCCGAAACTTCCTCCTCGTGCTCCTCCGGGATTTGGGGACCTACGTGGTTGCTTTTCGTAAGTTTTTAGTTATGTTGTGGGATTCCTTATTTATACGTGTTAGATTTTTCCTTTAATGTTTTGCTTGCTGGGTTTTGCTTTTTTGGGTGTTTTCGATTTCCCTGCCATCCTTTCATTTTCCTTTTTTTTTATCCCCTTGTCATGAGGTTCTTTCAGTTTTAGCACTGCTACTTCCTTTGGTTCCTATGGACTCAGATGGTTTACCACCGTGCTTGTTAATAAAGTCGGCCCCTTTTTTTTATTATCAAATTCATTAATGGTACACTTGCAAAGTTAGTGGTAACCAAAGTAGTCAACCAAAGATTGGTCCACAAAATAATACAAGGATTTTTTCCGGTTTTTTAAAATAAACAAATTAATAAACATTGTATGGATGTGGCCACAGGTGGAGACATATCGCAACTTTCACAACCGCGTAACAGACTATATACAATGCAATTCAAATGGGTTTGCCATTTTATCGTTCAAGGGGAAGTTTCCATCAAAACATATTGCAATACATTAAGCTATGGTATACATCAACTTTTAGGGAAGTGTGATAAAAACACAGCTTTTCCAGTCGTACACACAACTTTTAGTGTCCCAACATTGTAACATATGGAACCATTTTCCAATGGGAATTTCATTCAAGTTGTCGACATAGCGTTTTGTGTACTTTTTCGTGCTGTAGGCTACGATATCCAACTATCCAACAATCACAAGTGTTTCATTATTGTTGTATTTAGTTCAGCCTGAGTCTAGCTTATGATTCTCAAAAGTCTACTTAACAATTAATTTTTCACAGTATTCACATAGTCATGGGTTACAAACGTTGCAGTTCAATTGGCCCAGAAAAAGAATGATATTAATTGAGTTTATGGTAATAAATAATGACCCAAAATGAAGCACGTCACCCAATCACAGTTCAGCGTCGCTAAATACTAAAGCCACATTTACAGCCCTCAACGTTTGCTCAAAAGTGTAGAATATGTAAAAATGAAAAATTCAATTTGAGTTGGATCAGATGTCACGCTGTCCAAATAACTTTTCGTATTTTGGTTGCTTTTGCCTTGCTTATCGTCTTTGTTTCTTCCCCCGACATGTAGTTTTTCAGTTTTTGCCATGCTACTTCCTTTTGTTCTCATGGACTCGGATGGTTTACCATCGCGCTTTTAAATAAAGTCGGCCCTTTTTTTTATTATTATTAAAGAAATACTAAGTTATTTTTAAACTCCAACTCGTATTAGACGAGGTTCGTACGGATAGTTGTCATATTAGCAGATACCGAAGCACGACTAAGAGAAAGCTGATTCGAGTATTAGTCCGGTGGGTGTTCTTAGTAGTATTCTTGGGGGATGGTCTTGAATCCAGATTAAGGTGCGCGGGCAATTTGAAGTGGTCAAGTCAACCACGTATAGTTAACAAGCGACACAAAAATGAGACGATTTACAATGTGTATGCTGTACCAACCAAAGAGCTGGCAAAATCAAGACAACCTGGGGCTTAGGGGACTGTGGAGGTTGCTTTTCATAGATCTTTAGTTATGTTGAGTTTGTGTGTCCGTTTCTTTTGTTTCGATTTTCCTTTTTGCCGGTTTCCCTCACATGTAGTTTTTCAGTTTTGTCGTTGCCGCCCCTTTTTGTTCCAATGGACTCAGATGGTTTACCATCGCGCTTTTAAATAAAGTCTTGTACGCAGTATGAACAAATGCTCGGTCTGGAGTTGTTTCTCATATGTAAATCCACATCGTATTTAGCTAGGCACACTATTCTGTTGATGTTGTTGTGCTTGTTGTTTCTTTCAATGTTTTTGGTTGGTTTTTCTTAGTTTACTTTGCTTCTCTCCACGTTCCGGTTAACAGTTTCGTCTTTGTCATTTAACTTTTTTGTTCCCGTGTACTCAGTTGGTGCTTCCTTAATCAAGTCTTCAATGTCTACAAATGCTTGGCTCATACTCACCTATACCAACCACATGGTAACACCGGCACATAAATTTAAGACCGCCAGAAAGAATAACTGGAGAACATGACCAATCACCCAATCAGTCCATAGAGACCGTTCCGTTTGCCCGATTTCTCAATACATGATACAAGATTTATTTTCAATTCCGCAATACATTATGCAACCCACTTTTGAACCAAGTTAAAAAATTTCTAGACAAGATAAGTTCTAGAACAAATGCCTGTTCAATTCACCTTAAGAAGTACCAAGTCCAAGCCATAGGGTTTTGAGTGGGTGGGCTCCGATCACTTGTAAGGGGTATATATTGGATAACTTTGCTAGGCACTACAGTGCTCTAAGTTTTGTCTGCTTGTTTTTGCCTCTTGTCAGGCCTACAGCACAGCTTACATGTTTGTTTACCCTCTACGAGTACCCAACATCGTGACCAATACAATATCATAGTCTAAAGCGGCTTCTTGATAACAAAATATGGAAGCAAATTCAATGTAATGCGACAAACTTTACAATATACCTTTTGGCTAGCTAGTAAACAGGATGAAGAGTATATTCGTTTTTGAAACACTTTCAATAGGCAATAATATCATCTAATACTTTGAAGAACTAAGAGCAGTTTGCTCTAGATCTTCTATAGATTGAAAAGGACATAAGAACATCTCATCCAGTTCATTTGAAGAACTAAGAGCAGTTTGCTCTAGATCTTCTATAGATTGAAAAGGACATAAGAACATCTCATCCAGTTCATTTGAAGAACTAAGAGCAGTTTGCTCTAGATCTTCTATAGATTGAGAAGGACATAAGAACATCTCATCCAGTTCTTTTGAAGAACTAAGAAAAGTTTGCATAGTTTGAAAAGGACAAAAGAGCACACACTCATCAATCAAGGTCAGTCGGAAGAAGGAAAAAGATTACAATGTAGCATTTGCCACAGAAGGTTAAAAACAATAATCATCGACTTATAATTGAAAAGGAACTGACAAGATTATGCACGAGGCTTCGTGCATGATTTAGGACAAATCTCAACTTAAAAAAAAAATCAATTCGAGCTACTTCTCTTGAATCTTCAAGAGTAAATGCTCACTCTATAGCTTGAAAATGGTAGTGCTCGAAAAAATTTAGCCACTTTATAAGGCAGGTTAACACATAATAAACAGAGATGTGCTTCGCTTTATACAGCTTGTCAAACATATCCGGTACAAGTTATCTCCGCTGTAAATCCGTTATTAAGCTATTAACTTCGAAGGACTTACAATCCAGTTCTGCACTGAAGCAGAAGACATTAATTGACCATAATGAGAGCCGTTATGTGTGAACGTGCAAAGCACTTTAATATAGGTCGCATCTCAAGGCATATCTGCCTTAAAATATCCTCTACTTTCAGCTTCATTGCATAACATCTCCCCAGCGGCTGTCATAGTGCTCCTGCTGGTGTAGACACATCAGGTGAGCTCGATGACGCAGGTGAGTCTAAGAGGAGATTGAGGTCTTCAACGCCAGGAGGGGGGCCCAGACTGCATCTGTCTGTACTGTGAGTGGCAAGGGCATCCTTTAGCCTTTGTAACTGCATAAACAAACATCAAGATGGAATCATGCGAGTAGTGGAGGCGGTCATAGTCATTGTGATTTTGCTACATATGTTGGGCACTTGGTCATGATTTGAGTGTCTGCTCAAGAAGCATTTTCAAGCCCACGTGAACACGAGCGAATGATGTATGCATTCTGTCAATCAAATGAACTTGACCTGCTAAGCAAAATTGTAAGCCAAAAGTATTCACTCACATGGTGATAACATTTCTAACAAAAATATTTCGTCGCAGATAGAATCATCATTTACCCAACCATCCTCAAATAGGCTTTAGCGCTATAAAGCCTGTAGATTACCAACGGGATTGATGAATAGAACACGTGGGAAATAGACCACTAGAAGACAAGGCCAGTATATCGCGATTTCGGATAAACTCCTACCAACCCATTTACTACTAAGATAGACGCTGCTTTATAAAAACAATCTTTACAATAGTGGTACACTCACTTATGAAAACCGAATGTTAAAACGAATCGTCCAGTTCAAGTAAACTAACTGTCTTACGTATGTAGTAAGCGAGCACAAGTGCACCCGAACTTTTACGAAGAACTCGTCTGTGAGTTTAGTACTGGTTCACGGGTTGTATACATCGTTTTAGTGTTACTGATACTGGCGGAGGTGATGAGCGTACTAAGGTAGAACTACAAACAAATACGTCAATGTTTC